>MU225212.1:442510-459057 GCA_018584345.1 Thuja plicata | reverse complement strand
ACTCATGTGACTTATGTAAATCTTTAGAGAGAAATGCCATTGATACCCTTTGGATAAAGAGGATTGATACCACTTCTACCATCCTTTAAAAGACTGGTTTTAAAGTTAAACTTGAACTACGATGTCTTTGCGAGTTACATAGGCAAGGCCATCTATGATGAGCCCCCGAGGCATTAGGTCTGGCCCATAGGTCTTGTACTTTTGATTTCTTCCTTAATCTTGCCACCCCTTACTAAGATTTTACATATTTTGCATCTCTTTAAGAAACTAGTTTTAAATACCTTATGATTGATTTAGCTAAGTCATTGATGTAGCTTATCTTACGATCTTGTATATAATAAACTATGAATTTTATATCATGCATCTAGTTGTGTAGCCGTATATATAGGTGCAGGAAATAGAGAGGCAAGGAGAATATGATACACAGGCAAGAAGGAGAAATTCAGGTATGCAGTTGCAAGTCATGTTGGTTATTTGGACATCGTAATAAGCTTTATTGTTTTAAGTAGATTTATTATTATTTTAGATTCCAGTTAAATGATATAACAAATAGGTTGACACTATGTATTAATGTAGTATGTAGTATGTCATTGTAGATATGTTTAGAGTAGTATAAATAGTTTGTTTAATATTCAATCTAGTGTTATGAATTTAGGGCATTACATACAACTCTCCCATTTATTTTTCAAAAGTTATAATACTTCATATGGTAGAAGTTTTTTAGCACTCATGTGTTATGAAATTTATTGAACATGTACATATCATAGGTACAGTTTTAATGAACATGTATATATCATAAGTAAGTACATATCCTACTTGTACTTATCAGACAGTCACACTCTTCTAGTTTCTGGATGAACTAATTTGGTAATACCAATTGTTTTATATTTATTTGGCCAACCGCTAATGAAATTATCCCAAATAAAGTACATGAAATCATGGTTCCAAAATAAGTAAAACCATAATTACTGAAAATAGCGACTCTAGGACACTAAAATCTTAAAAAATATAAAGTGACACTAAAAAAATGCATGTGACATCGAGCCATCGACAATTACCGATGGCTCGACATCGCATGTATAGAAAATTTGTCGCACGTCTGTCGTAATTTTGACACTCATTCTGTGATGCCTAGGTGTCATAATAGCAACATATAAAATGTAACGAAAACATGATAAACATTATAGTCGGCTCGTATTGCAATACCTAGACGTCACTTTTTTTAGACATGAGACAAATTTGCTATACATGCGACGTACGACCGTCAAAAATTATCAACGGGTCGATGTCACATGTATAGCAAATTCATCGCATGTCTGAGAAAGTGACAGATAACATGCGACACCTACACATTGTAATCGTGACAAATGAGATACGATGCTTACGTGTCATAATAGTGATAGATTAGATGCGACACCTACATGTCGTAATAGCTACAGCTAAAATATATAATGACAGCATGGTAACCATCATAGCTAGCTCATATTGCAACGGTTAGTACCATCGCAAAAACAACAGATGATACAGCCATCGTTAATTCCAACACCAAAACTGCAATACTGGTCTCTGTCGCTAGGCCAACAGGACAGTGTCAAAACAATGATGTAGAGCCATCGAAAAGAGGTCTCAAATGTACTAGTGATTCAATATTCACTTCAGTCCCTCTGATTCTTTGTACTTTGTTCTGCTCGGTAATGTTCTTTTTTCTGTCCCTCGGTGATGTCTACAGAAATGCTTTGTTTTTATCATCAACCAGGTTGATCAGTCATGCATGAGGTCAATCTCTTCACGCAAAATATTCAGTAGCATTCATAACATAATGAATCTGCTATCTCTTTAAATAGACATAATAAGTCATTTAATCTTCATCCTTAGATTTTTCCTCTTAATCTCCATCATTGATTTTTCCACTTCAACCCTCCTCAGCAGTTGTGTCAAAAACATGTTTCAATCTCCTTCAACCAATCATATTGAATTTTCATATCCATTTTATCATCATAAAAAACATTATCAACTACCTCAAAATTATAAACAATTTGCCAGCTCATCATCTAGTTGACCTTTAGTTTATTTTACTTGGTCAATACTATGATGCATCAGTGATACCTAGCTCGGTTAACACTATGCTTGGTATACACTATATTTTCTCGGTGTCCACTGTTCCAACTTGGTGTATACATAATTCTTCAATTATCGATCGTATATACTTTATTTATTCCAGATCCTCAAACCATAATAGATGTTTGTGATGTAGCCTCAAAACCTTCCAGAAGAATAAATCAGAAAATACACAACAAAATTGTAGAATTTGAATTCTTCATTAAACTTCTCCAACTTACTCTGCCTTACAATGAAATAAAACTCCTACTTATTACAATTCTAAAAATTACCATATTTGGCAGATTTTTGGGAAAAACAGAATTTTTTTTTTTTTTTTTGGTAATTTCCAAAAAATATCATNTTACAATGAAATAAAACTCCTACTTATTACAATTCTAAAAATTACCATATTTGGCAGATTTTTGGGAAAAACAGAATTTTTTTTTTTTTTTTTGGTAATTTCCAAAAACTATCATGCAAATCCTAATTTTTCCCAAGAAAATCCCCCAAATAAGGCAAGATGAATTGCCAACTAATCTTCAAAATCAAAGATACGATTTTGAATTGTTTACAAAAACAACTTTCTAAAAAAATTGAAAAAATAAGAAAAGCCAATTTCGAAGGCCAAGATGATATTTTTGGCTCCCAAAAAAGGTCAAAACGGCCACCAATCAAGATAAGCTCTATTGAAAATCTAAATAACTCTTTTCCACCAATCCGCCTGTAAAATTTGAGCAAAAACCCACATCCAAGTCAAAAGTTATGACCCTCAAAAGCTCCTACATCATTCTCCTCTGCTTGAAAAGAGCATAGCTCCTGCAAATCACGGTTCTGAAATAGCTTCAATTTAGGCTCATATAGCTTCTTCAAATCCCATTATGTAATCCAGGTGCTATCTATTGGTATCAACCCTTCCCACTGCACAAGATATCTATTGTAGTCACCTTGGCGAGTTTGAACAATTTTCTTGTCTAGAATTTATGTACCATTTTTCATTTTCTTGATGGGTACAGTGTGTGTCCAGTCCACCTCATCCTTAGTTTCAACAGAGGCATAATCACCATGGAAATTATATAAATCAAAGATATTAAACATAGGAGAAATATCAAGACCAGTGGGGAGCTCTACCTCATAAGCCTTATCATTAAACTTCTTCAGAATCTTGCAGGGACCAATTTTCTTACATTTCAATTTTTGCACATCATTTAGTTTTTCACTAAACAAAGAAATGGGCTTACCTTCTTAGCTAAGTACATCACCAATGTCCACATGTGACACAACACAGTCCACTTCAAACACTTTATCAAAATCTGTTAAGGCCAATGTAGGAGCTTCAATGACCATCTTCTTTAGATACTGAAAACTCTCTTCAACCTCTTTGGTCCATGAAAATTCCCAACCCTTAGTGCAATCTGTCACAGGTGCTACAATGCTGCTGAAATTTTGAATGAACTTTCTATAGTAAGTAGCCAAGCCATGAAAGCTTCTCACCTCAATGATACTACGTGGACTATGCTATTCAAGAATGGCTCAAACTTTCTTTGGATCCATCTTGATACCATCTACAGAAATGACAAATCCCATAAAAAGCAGGCTTGCTTGCATGAACCTACACTTCTTAAAATTAGCATAGAGTTTCTCCCTTCTTAATACCCCCAATATTATCCTCAAGTGTTGCAGATGTTCTTCCCTTCCCTTACTAAAAATCAGTATATCATCAAAATGAACGACTACAAACTTGCCAATGTAGGGATACAACACAATATTCATGAGTCTCATAAAAGTGCTAGGTGCATTTGACAAACCAAAAGGCATAACCTTCCATTCATATAAACCATCCTCAGTTTTGAATGCACTTTTCCATTCATCCCCTTCTCGGATGCGGATCTAGTGGTACCCGCTTTGCAAATCAATCTTAGTGAAATGTGTTTCTCCAGCAAGAACATCCATCATATCATCCAAACGAGGGATAGGAAAATGATACTTGATAGTTATCCTATTGATTGCTTGACTGTCTATGCACATCCTCCATATTCCATCCTTCTTTGGGGTTAGTAAAATTGGTACAACACATTGGCTCATGCTTTCCTGCACTAAACCTTTATGTATGAGATTATTTACCTATTTGTTCAGTTTTGCATGTTGTGTCAGACTCAGTTTGTAATCCACTTGATTGGGAAGACTTTCTCCTCGAATAAGATCAATATGATGTTGGATATATCATTTTGGGGGGAGTCCATAAGGTAGTTCCTCTGGAAACATCTAAATATTCTTCCAACACCGCAGCTTCTTCTGGCGGTATTGTCAAGTCCTCCTCTTTTCCTCTTTGTACTACCAATGCATAAAAACACCCTGTTACTTTCATCTCCTTGACAAGTTCCTTTTCAGATAGCATACTTTCAGCTTTTCCTTCATCCCTGAGAGATAAAAATATTACCTTGGATCCATCCTTCTAGAAGGTGTAAGTATTATTTTCTCCATTATGAATAACCTTTCTATACTATATCTAGGGGTGACCTAAGAGGAGATGGCATGCATCCATTAGAATCACATCACACCATAACTCATCCTTGTAGACCTTTCCTATGGAAAACTTAACAAGGAACCTCATATCTACTGTAACTTCATTGCCCTTTTTGAACCATGCAAACCGATAGAGATGAGGGTGCATTTCACACTACAGATTTAGTTTCTCCACCATTGCTTTAGAAACCATGTTCTCACAACTGCCTCCATCAACAATTACTTGACATAATTTCCACTTGAGGTACACCTTGTTTGGAATATGCTGGTTCTGATCCATGAATCATTAACGCCTTTCTCCTCTATATCTTCCTTTTTGGAATAATCATTGTCCTCCTCATCATGAGACTTTCTCCGATATCCAGAGATACTTCTTGTTCTAATCCTTCATTGCCAACCTAGGCTAGGTTCACTCTGGATGGGGCTCCCTGATTTCCATCCACTAGTAGAATTTGACAAATAAATGACCAGGTGACTAAAACTTTTAGTTACGTGACTAAAATTTTTAGCCACATGACTAAAATTGATCGTGTTCTACCAGTTTCTTGTAATTCACAAATATAAATGACTAAATAAATGACCAATTTGGTCATTGGGTAAAATCACAACTTAAATGACTAAATAAATGACCAATTTGATCATTGGGTAAAATGATTAAATAAATGACCAATTTGGTCATCGGGTAAAATGACCAAATAAATGACTAAATAAATGACCATATAAATAACTAAATAATTAGTCACCCTTATAATAAAAATGACTAAATGAATGATTAATACTCCTTTACACATTAACATTTTATAATATCATATACTCATATTCTTAGAAGTTGCATTTCACCAATAATGCGTGTTCGTCAATAGACTTTTTATTTATAAAAGCCTCACTTTTAGCTAATATTTTACATTAATCAAAACAATTTGTACATTATGTGACAGTGACATTGGTCATTAAGAAGACTTTGGAGACGTGACTCTAAATGTGATTTAAAGGGCTAATTGCAGACCTAAAATAGAGTTATAAGACGAGAAATCTAGGGGAAGCCAAAAGGAGTTCCAATCATATGTAAACTTAGAAGGAATCTGTGGCTTATTCATTTTATTGCTTTACATGACTCATCTTTCTTGGAGGGTTTTCATCACTCAAGAAATAGAGGATGTCCATAGCTCTCTATCATCCAAGATTTGGGAACAACAAATATTCATATAATTTTAAAACTAGAGATTGATAATTGCATAAAAGTATAAGAATAATAATCACTTGTTATCTTATAAGTGGAGATTGATTATGATCCAAAAATATATTCATGAATGTTTAAGAAAAATAACAAATAAGATAAGATATTGAATTTTAGATTTACTATTGATGTAATATAAAAAATGGTATTTCAAATTATTCTTGTGTTAAAGTTTTACAATCTTATTAGGCTACTATTATTAAATTAATAAATTCATGGTTTGGTAATTTTGACTTTCTCTTTGTAAGTGTAATATATTTATGCAAAAAACTCAATACATATGGCTCAACAAACCAATGAATTCCATATCAAATAACCTATTGTCTTTGAAAGGTTCATCTAATTAGCGACGTGAGATGTGTCTTCTTGGGTGATATTGGATAAAATATTTATCATTAAATGCATGTTGTAATACAATCTCGAAAAACATTCTAACATCCATCTTTTCGCTGTTTCAAACTTTTTATTCAAAGAGTATCTTCGATGTACCCATTGCGCACTAAGGTGCGATTGCTAATCTATAATGTTTCATCTAAAAAACAATATCCAAATAAATTAAAAGAGTAAAAATAACTATTTTATATTTTTGACATTTTATTCTTTTATTTCTCAAATTCACATCAAGAGGGAAATGGAGGGAGGGAGGGAAGTCAAATTTTCAGTATACCACTCGAAAAAGCTCTGAAAAATTTAGGTGCAAAATTACACTTTTTCCCCTTTGGAGCTCTGTAGCCATGAAAAACTAGGTTTACTAAGGAAATTTGATGAAGACCTCGAGACTTTCTGAGACTTTGTGACATGCTTATGAAGATTTTATTGCAGATTTTGAAGCTTTTCTTTTGCAGATATGTGTTCCTTAACAGGTAAGTATTTGGATTAAAACACCTCAAGCTCCATTTTTCAATGAAATAATGAGAAACAGGCTGCCTTTTTGTGAATTTCCTTCATATCTTTGTTATAAACACTCAAAAAATATGACAAAACCATAAGATAGTTGTTTTGCAAAAGAAACGACATAGACTTGTTATTTCTTAATTGAAGCAATACTACTATCTATTCTATATAAAATTAATTTTCTGCTATAATTTTTTTTCAGATGGAAAATGCATGTGATCCCATGTTTAATTTTGTCCTTTGCATACATATTCACAAACCTGCTTTTTGCTATATTATGAAACTTGTTTTTAATTCTAATTGAAGGCACCTTGTTTTTATTTATATGATCTTAAATCTTTCTTCAACTCATCTTTCAAATGTATTCTAATATGTATTTTTTATTTTAATTAGTGCAAATTTAGGTTCCGTTTCATTCTTTTTTTCCCACTGTGGAGATATATTTGTTGTGGATTTCTATTCTCAAATTTGTAACCAAGAGTGCTGGCTGATTGCAGTATTGCTTTATTCTGAACTGAGTTTTTTGCAATTCAGTAAATTTATAATCGTGTTCATCAGTTATTGAGGATAATATACACCATTTTGCATTGTAAATAAATGTTGGAAATGTTTACATATTATTTAAAATGAATAGATCTATGAAAATGAAGGCTTATTTTGTAGAATGGTGTTATGATATTTTTGCAGTTTTGTTGAATGCAATAAATATCACTTTTTGATTTTATACAAGGATTGTGGTGCAGTTACTTGTTTGAGGAATGGCATGAGAGACATATGGAGGATGGAGCAATGTTCAATACTTCTCATGAAAGATTTTCAAATATGACATTCATTTCTGTAGAGGTTAGGCTCTTGCTTTTAGTTTCTATTTGGGATGCAATGACTATCTTAGTTAATTGAGTGGTTTGGATCAATCTGTCTGGAATTTAGGATAATGATTGTTGTATTGTTTTTCCTGACTTATAAGCTCTACCCATGAGATGGAAAGTACTAGATGCACAGGAACATGTATTAGTACTAAAGTCAGTCTAGAATTTGTGAACATGACTGCTATATTGTCTTTCTTGACTTATAAGCTCTACTTTTGAGATGGAAAGTCCTAGATGCACATGAATGTGTATCAGTACTAGAAATAGTTGGATCAGCCCTTTAATGTGGATGCTATTTAATAGTAAGTCCTGTTGGTATGGAATTGTATTTACATACTTGCTAAAGAATCAATCTCTTTGATGTCTTTGACTTTTTAGTGAAGATTGTTGAGGTCACTGTTGCAGTTTGCATTTACATGACTATTTTATTTAAATTTGGTCATATTTTTGTACTACATAGAAAAAATATTGTTGCATATGAATAATCCTTTTGTATATTAATGTACATAAAGTACATAGACCTTGTTTTGAACTTTTGTGAACCCTTCATTAATGTTCAATATTTCTGAGAGGGACAATGTCCTTAAGGCTTAAAAGGATGAAAAAGTGAGAAATTTTATATTATCTATTGGTTTTGATTTTTTGAAACGAGATGCAGTGTTTGCTAGCAGAAGGTTTTGTTGTACTAAGATTAAGACTCCTTTTGAAGAATACACAATATAATTAAAGGATTCTACGAATAATAAAAATAGTCAATTCACATGAAATTAGTAAAATAATTAAATGAGCATCAGCGTTTCTTTTGGAAGCTACAATATCAATTAATATAGAACATGTTCATCTCATGAGGCTGCAAGTAGCGACTATACTTTTTTTTTTAGCTTATGTATTTCACAAAGATAATTTTCTTTACACACTTGAAGTTACAGATCTGTGACATGGACCATTATTTATTTTTGAGTAGTTATATTTCTGCAATAGCTGGTCAGGCTCGAGTGATTATGCTGATAGACATAACTATAGGGACAACAAGGGGGTTGCAACTAGTGAGTTGATAATAAAAATATTTTAAGTTAAAATAGCTTAGATATTTCAAAAGTTAAATACATCCATCTAAATGACACTGAGAGATATCAACCTTGAGGGCTAATCTAATGTGTCACAAATCTAGTATAGGTGGCAGAAGATTGATATTTCTCACCATCTTTTAGTTAGATGTATTTAAGATATCTATGTTAGTTATTACTTTAATTGATTTTACTTGTTTAATAGTGTATTGTCATTTGAAAAGATAGCTACGGATTTGTGTATCTGTAATTTTATAACAAAATATGCGACATGAATACAATCCTGAGTTCTGTTCTTTCTTTTCTCCACATACACAACAAGATAATTGTTTTGATTGTCTCTTATTTCAATTTCTATATTTCTTCTGTGACTGGTCATGCTCGAATAATTATTAAATTTAATGGATTCTCTCTGACTAGTAGTTTATTGTTGTTGGAAAAGATGGCTGTCTTGTAGCTCTGTAATTTTATAATAGAAGATAGAACAGGGCCATTGTATGATTTGATTTTAGTTGGCTCTGTATCAGATTCTGAATTCTGTTATTTCTTTGCTTCCACAGGCACCTTAGCAAGATAATTGTTATGATTGTGGGATTTTTCTGCTCCATTATGTTGAAATGTTTCTTCGAGATGCACCAACAAAGTTAAACCTTTTGGAATCGAAGAGCAGAGTTTCCAAATTTGTAAGCTTCATACTTGTCTCTTCTTGCTTGTCAAATCATTATGATGGCAGTTGTACATTTGTATTGGAATATGTTTGTATGTTAAGAATTTATATGTAGAAAAAATAGCATGCAATTTATGTTACTCGGGGACTTGTCCCCACCCCTCAAACCCATCCCCTTCACCTGAGGCATTTTGGGGACAGGGGGACGTTAGGGGATGTCCTATAGCAACAGGTTAATGTAGTTTAACTGCTTAAATGCAAACTATGCCATATATAATTCACTATACTCTCTCTAATGCAAACTATGCCATATATAATTCACTATACTTTCTGTTTAGAGAGATGAAATTAGGGTGAATTTGAGCACATTTCCCTGGCACAAATTCTGTTATGATTAATTTATCTGTTACTTTTCTCTTGGGGGATTTTATGTCCTGTAACATCAGATTCATTGGGGGTGAGTTCTTTTGGTTAACATTGATCACAGTTAGTGATGGGCTATAACTATTGCCATACTTCTGCTTAAGCAGCTACAATATTAATCAAATTTGGTCGTAGACAGTTATAAATGATAAACATGGGAAATAAAATTAATGAAAAAAATAGGGCCAACACAGGGAAAAAAGAATTGTATGAAGAGGCTGACTCAAAGAAAAAATGGCAGTGAATGATTATATGAAGGGAGTCGACTACTTTAAATTTAAAGGTAGCAATTAATTTGATCATGTCTGACCATAATTAAAGGACATCAATATAAAAAGCAATTAATTAATAAGCATTGATTAGCTTTGAAGGCAGGTTCCCCTTGCAAGGTGGAGGATTGTGTCTCATTATTGTTAGAAGGTATAAGAAGAGGACCAATGCATTGGGAGAAGGCATCGATGTGGATCAGACCTAATATAAGAAATCTACTTTCAAAAAACAACAGATTTGTGAACTAACAAGTGTTATGTTATGCAATGTGATATTGATGTCTGAATATAGATTCTCATATGTATTTTTATAGAGTTAGCAAGGAGAGTTACTAAACTATCTAGATTCTTTAATTAGTGAATAAATTAATTTATTCACTTATGAGCAATCACACATGGATTAGTAAGGAGACATGATTGGGAGAGATGTAGGTTTCCCCTCTAGGTAGGGCACCCCAGTTGGATGGAGAAGAGATTCCTACCACTTGTGGGCCAAGGGGTGTTATGCCACACCCTTGGGCTTAATTGTGCAAATGTTCCAACTGCACTATCGTGTGTTCCTTGCCAACCCCTACGTTGTTTGGTTGTTGGAGGTGAAACTAAAGAATATAAGCAATCATGTATGGGTTAGTAAGGAGAGAGAGAAGATATAGATTCCTCCTCTAAATAGGCCACCCTGATGTTGGATGGAGAAGATATTCCTACCACTTGGGCCAAGGGGTGTTATACCATGCTCTTGGGCTTAGTTGCGGCAAATGTTCTGGGTGCCCTATTATGCGTTCCTTTCCAACCCCTATGATGGTTGGTTGTTGAAAGTGAAACTAAAAAATAGAAGCAGTCATGTATGGGTTAGTAAGGAGACACAATTGGGAGAGCGCATATGGGTTCCCCCTCTAAGTAGGTCACCTATAACATTGGATGGAGAAGATATTCCTGCCACTTGGGGTCAAGGGGTGTTATACCATGCCCTTGGGCTTTGTTGCGGCAAATGTTTTGGGTGCCCTATTGTGCATTCCTCTCCAATCCCTATTATGGTTGATTATTTGAAATGAAGCTATAGATCTAAGTATGTGATATTAATTGCTTATTAAATTCAGAAAGTTTAGTAGATATTATATGATTTAATTATAGAATATTATTTGTAAAAAAAATTAGTGGAATTGTTATTTTGCGCAAAATCACGTATACCCCAATTAGGGGACATTACAACTATCCAAAATTTATTCACCTTTATTATTTAATCATTGAAGAAGCATGTCCAAGATGATTATACCAATCTCGTAACTCATGTTAATCTTTATTCTGTATTTTTAATATGAATTCATTATTATGATAGGTTATTGCCATCCAAGAAAATATCAAGAATTTATTAACCTTTTTTAAACAATGATAAAGCATGTTTAGTTGGATATTGAATTCATACCACTGATTAACCCTTAGGTCCCTTACTCTATATTTTAATGTGAATTGTTTGTTCTGATATGTTTTCACAATCCAGTAAACTGTAGCTAAATAAGAAATGGAACACCATCGACATTCATCAAATCCATAATCTATTTTTTTTACAATTTTTAACATTTATATTATGAATTAGAAATCTGAGTCTTTAACTTATTTAATTCTTTCTTATTCATTAACATTCCCATGTTGTGTATGTTGGCATAAGTTCTGTGGGTATCTGTGCTACCTTTCATTTGATCAATACAAATGGGACATCACATCTACTTTGGAGTTTTTTGTTAGAGCTATCATATATGCAATTGGGCAAGAGATGGATGAGAATGCCTATTTTTCAAAAAATAGGAGACAGTCAAGTGAAACACTAATTAACAAATCATAAACCCTTGCCTCCATAGGGTACATCCAAGGCAGCTTTATATCATAGCTTTATATCTTTGATATATTTTAGTAGCACAAGCTACTAACATGGAGTCATCCCTCTGACCCATTTCAACTGATTGTTTAAGCTTTTATGTGTACTGACATCTCTAGTTGTACTATTTTCTCTTCTTATTATTAGTATCACTCTGAACTTTGACAACTCTCACTATAAAACATGTCATACATTTCAGGCAAAAAACATCAAAACACATGCCTAATATAGTTTTTCCTTGTCTCTTTCGACCTTCTTTGGCTAACTACTGACATCTCTAGTTTTACTATTTTTCTATTTTTTATTTAAATTTAATATCATTATGGGTTTGATAACTTCTGCTATAAAACGTCATAACTTTCATGCATAAAGCATCAAAATACATGTTTAAAAGTGTTTTTCCTTGCCTCTAAATACATGTCTAAAGCATCAAGTCACTTTATAATTTATTTTCAGGTTTGGCTTCAATGTCAAACTATGTCTAGCAATGCACTATGCAGTGTGCACTGCAATTGGTATTGTCAAATTATACTATGCAGTGACTATCCCATCCCCAACCAACTTTAAGAACTTAGCATTTGAAATTTCCATAGTTATGGTCACCTGCAGTGCAACATAGATGAAAGTGAATCTTTTATAAGGCTCAGTATGCATCCTTATATTCCTGTTAAATACCTCATTGCTCCTAGCCTTCTAAACATACCATAAAATCTGATTGGATAGAGAAAGTCAAAATAGATTATATATTTTAGCAATATTATTCACATTTCCAGTGAGAATTTTCAGCCAAGAATTTTGATTATTTACATTCCAATTGTAAAGACCTTTACATAAAATATCCCAGATTTCTTTAGCGAAAAATTTTCAAAGAAAATGTGCCTGATTGACTCAGGCTTCCTATAAATGGAGCATAAGTTGGATTCAAAATGTTCCAACTTATAAGGAAGTCTTTGTAATAAAAGAAGCCTTCTGAAGCAAGCCTTATTAGGCTCAATACACTTGGACCACAAAATCTTGAATCTGCCAACTTTTATTGCCAATCTGAATATTCCAGCACTTATTAATATAATCAACAATATCAAAAGTATTAGCCAATTGGTTATAGATATCTTTAGCTTTAATCTTACTTAAATGGGAGTTTTCAATCTAATTAAAGTTAGTATATTGCTCATTACCATCAAGACAGTAGATAGGAAAATTAAAATTCTTAAATGCGTCTCTCAAAACAGAGTATGCTCTACAATTAGGAGGAATTTGCTTTGAATTTCTTAGAGAGGGCCAATCAATTAATTGTCCATTTCTAAAAAATATCAATAAAGTAATTAATACTGAGTTGGCTCCACTTCTTGGTAGAACAACCTTGAGGTAAAGCAAGTTACTTACCATTATGCTTGAGATTCCACCATATTGGTTTGACACCAAATATCTTATTACTGATAGGACCAAAAAAGTTGTTAGTCACTTTGTCTTTTATCAAGTTCCAAGCTTTGCACAAGCTCTGAAATGTTTTAGATCCTATAGGGTTAACAGGATTTCCACAGGTAAGGAGATAAGATATTGACAGTCCTTTCCAAGCCCTAGCATCAGTTAGAGGAAACACTAAAATAGAAAACTAAAAAGCATGGCTTACAAAGGGGACACTCGGTGTTTTTTCTTAATTGTCATAATATATTTTGAGGTTTAGTTGGGTGGATAGAAATGTGTTCAATCAAACAGCATAAAATGACTGTTGTAGTGTAAATAATAATAGGCTAATAGCTATATGATCATATTATGTGTACAAATAGGCATACAGGGGAAAGATCCCTAATGGAAACAAAGACTCAAGAAATATTAAAATTAGAGACCAAGGATAGAAACCAGAACCAACACACATAGATCTTGGGGAACATGCGTTTGCACTGTCATCATCCATCATAGGAGAGGGCCAATGCAAAGACAATATGCAAAAGTTTCTTACAAAGTTGCATAATGCAACATTGTCAAAAGGCATAAAAGTTACCAAGTAGTTGTCATCGGTTGGAGAAGTTGGTTAGTCAGTTTAAAAGGTTTAAATAGTTATAAATATCATGTAGTAGTTGAATTTGAGGGTATGGTGGTCAATTTGGAGGTGTGAAGGCAATCAAATCAGAGACACCTATGACTGTCAACCATTTCCTGTAGGAGCATTAGGCAGTCTGGTGTTTTGGTTGAAAATACCCTTGGAGAAGATATTAAAGGGGATGGAAATAAAGTAATGGAGATTGGTCTCCACCAAAAATGAGTGTAATGTATTTATATTTTGGTTAAATGAAGCATGTTTGTATTTTGAATCCAATTCGGTTGATTGGTAATGTAGACAGTCTTCTTATTTGTTGTTTCCATGAATTTTTGACTTGGTAAATGGATTAAATTAACCTTATAATCAATTGGAAAATGAATAAAAATGAGTTAACATTATTTTAAAGCAAGTTGGGGCATTGGCCACTGTGTTTGATAAGAGATCCATGGAATTTTCTGAAAAATGTCATAAACCCTCTATCTCAGAGCTGTTTGCAAAGGTTTATTCATATCGTATGTTTTAACCAATGATAAATCATGATCTCTTGGAATATGATGTTATTTTCAATACAATTTAATATGAAATGGATTTGGAACTGAATGGTTAAGTATTTGGTGAGATATTGGATGCCCTAGACGGACTGAAAGTTAGTTTTCCTTCTTGTTTTTTTAACAGTAAAAAACAATCTCGGTACAGAGGGCATAACTCTGTATTTCACCATTGGATCTTTACAAGTTTTGGATATGCTGGGTAAAACATAGTTTTATATAGAGTCACCAGAGCAATTTTCTGAATGATTTTGGGTGTGAAAGTTATTGGGTACAGAGTGTAGTGCTATAAAAACTGCCATTGATAGTCATGACTTGATATACATTTGAATGAAAGTGTATTTGTTTGAGAAGCATCATTATGGGGATGGAATGGATGGATGTTGTCAATATTTCAGATCTCATGACAAGGACAAAGAATCATGCCTGATGATAATGTTTTGTTACAATCTTAATATTGTGTGCAGGATAATGGATAGAGAGGCTAATGACTCTCTTGAGGCTAATATACATCACACCAACTTGGAACCTTAAACACATGTCTATCTTGATCTGAGTTTAGACTTCTTTGAAAAGATCCCTCTTGGCACATTGAAAAGATGTAAATTGTGAACATCAAAGAGTCCATGAATAATGAATACAATTGAAAGATAGCGAAGAGATCCTAGAACAAAGATGGATATAATCCATGGAAAAGTTATCATCTTTACCTTGATAACCTTTTAATATTTACACTCTAACAGTCATGATATGCTGAATAAGACAATGTCCTTGTAGCCTTGTAAGCCCTATCACTTTAAGTTACCTCTGCAAATTAGAGATGTCTTTCTAATATTTGGTTTTTGTCACATGAAGGTGATCTTTTTGGAGAGCTTTAATAATGTTATTTTTCTCACTTCTTTCATGAAATCAATGCCATTTCAGCTAACAACATGCACTCTTCTATGTTGTGTCTGCTCCTTGACATAACAATGAGTTTGATTCTCCATGCCATTGCTCTCTTTGCATTGGAAATCACTGACTTTGCACCACTTATTCACTGTTGTGCCCCTCATTATAAAATCAGTGTATATCATTTCCCTAAGACTTTGCATCACATTGTCACTATATTATTTATATTATTCTAATCATGCCATGACTATAACATTCAATTGTCGAGTACCCTCATTAAACAGTCATACTTTTCTATATCAATTATTGAATTGCACCTTTATTAATGGATCATGAAAACTATAATAATATAGGGCTTCTAAAATAGTGAATAAATACTTTCATTGTTATCTCATGCATTATAAAGACATAAGAAATCAGTGTCCTCCATTATAGAATAGTGTGTTCTAAGCATGTCACTGTTACACTCTCTTTATTGTCAAAATGCATGATGACCTCCATGTTTTCCTATCTTACTTCTCTATTATAATCTCCCATTCCTTTAAAATAGTTCTTTTATCATTCATTGCTCTTCTCCATTTATGAAAAAAATACCTTTGAGGCATCACGCTATCATTTCCTACACCATTCACACTGTAATCGATCTTTTAGTAAACACTTTTCAACTTACATTTATTAGCAAACTATATTCAGATTAGAACTAAAGCTTGCATCCATGAAAATTGATCTTACTCACAAACTGTTAAATTTTGGATCAGATTTATGACCTTTAAATTTTCTTATATAATCTTAATATATCTAATATATATATAACCTCAATATATATATATATATATATCATAATATTATGCTGACTTGATAAATAAGACTTGTATTGTTTTCATATATATTTTTCTCTGAATGATCAAGTAGTGAACATTTATAAGAGAGACATGGTGGTATAGAGACATGTCTCCTCAAAAGGAGACATGACTCTATAGCGTCATGTCTCTTCCAAAATACTCCTTTATACAAACCAATCATAACATACAATTAATCGGTATTAAACAACTTGAATAATATTACCGATCAGAATATTTAACCCCTTTACATAGCGGGTGATAACATATATAGGTAGCGGGTGATAACAGTCGCATATAATATAT
>MU225212.1:406133-442249 GCA_018584345.1 Thuja plicata | reverse complement strand
TAACAATATTGTCAATTCAATATATATATTAATATAATTGTTCATTATCATATATTAATATATTATTTATTTATTTCCTCATAACATTAAGATCATTTTATCTGATCGAAGTTATAAACATCAACACAAACAACATGTTGCCTTTTGGGTACTACAATGAATGCCTAGATCTAAATATGGGTGACTATAAACCTTTATACAAGCTATGATTTGAAATCAACAACAGTAGATTTTCAAGTGCTTTTAGGTCCAGTTTGGAACAACTCCATATGTGTGTATGAATGTTGGTATTCTTCTTCCTCTACCCTTAAGTGCCCTGAGTGGTGGATTGACCTGATCATGGAGGGTATGAATTGTAGTTGAATGCAAGTTGTGACTGCATACTTCTAACAAGTTGAATAATGGTTAGAAAAGTTGAATTTATTATCAGTTGCAATTTTTTTGTTACTATAGCCACACTCTCCTTCTTTGTGAGTTTTAAAGGATCCTTGCTTTTCCTTATGTTTTAATATAATATTCAATGAAAAACCTATTGACATCTGATTCTTTGGGTGCTTGTTAAGGCCTTCTAAATTAAATTTCCCTATTCAAATGTACATGCATTATACAATGATGCTGGGATGTTATCAAGCTGTGGCAGGATGTGTTCCAAGTTATTCTTTCATAACCAATGGAAGTTTATGTGATGGCTAAGGCGGCAAGAAATTTTTCTTGTTGCAACTACTATATGACAAGTTCCAGCTTCCTCATCTTTGTTCGTAAGTGTTTACAAGTTAATGGATGATTCAAGATTGTTTTGTATCTTGTAATTAGAAAGATCATATTGATCTTGAATGAATATTCCTATATAATGTAAAATAATGTTCTTGAAATTTGTACTTTTCTATCTGCTATGTATGTTACTATATGAATGTGTGCTAGCATTATAAGATTTTTAACTGCATCTTTGCTTTAGGGAGGGAGAATATAGCAGAATTTTAAATTTAAACGGGGTTTTTTTTACATAACACAATTCAAAATATAATTAGTCTTGTTTATTAATTTAACCCTTTTGCAAAGCAAACATAAATTATTTAGATTACAACATGCTTTTTTTAGATTGACTTGTGGAATGAATGGTTTTTCAAAATGATAGGCAACAAGCTATCAAAATACATTGTAATATCTGATTAATCTGTGCTGATAAAGCTGATTATTCACATTAGACCATATTTTAGACCATATTTTGAATGAAAGGTCTAAGATTGTTTTCTGTGGCGTGTTTTTTCTTAACTTAGGATTACATTATCAAGTGGATTTCCTATAATCCAGTGTATCTCTGTCCGATGGCTATTTCTTATTTGACTCAACTTCCTTGGGAACTGGGGGACTCTATAAATGCTTGGGGGAGATGATTTTTTCTCTGCATAGACTGTAGATTAGGATAACTGAATCAATTTTTTTGTATGCTTTCTTATGAATGATCATGTTTTTCTTTTTTCTCTAGGGAATCAATATTTTGAAGACACATGGACAAGGGTCCAAAGATAGTTATCTATTGAATGGTTATGCCCTGAATACTGGTCGGGCAGCTCAAGGAATGCCTACAAGAGTGGCCCCAGCAAGATTTGCATGTTTGGATTTCAATCTTCAGAAGACAAAAATGCAGATGGGAGTGCAGGTTCTTGTCACTAATCCAAGGCAGCTTGATAGGATCTGTGAAAGGTCTAGAGTGTTTGTTGAGTTTTGGATGAATTATATTCAATTTGTTGGTTTTTAATATTCCACTGTGATGGGCTTTTCTCACCACCCTGAGTTTCTTGTGAAATTTATTTGAAAAGATGTGCTGAGCATTGCCCAGGACAAATCTTCTGTGCGAAAGTGATAGAAATACTGGACAAGCAGGAGTTTCCATGATTTTCAAATTTGGCATGTTGTTACTAGTCTGTTATGTTGTTAGAAATTGTGGATTTATGACTAAAGATGAGCATGGTAAATGTAGTTTCCAATGCAACAATGTGGAGTTGGATAGATGGTTGAGTATTGGTATTGGTTGCTTGCAATTTCATATAAGTGATCATTGCCATTTTTGTTTCATTTGTTTTGTTTGTGCAAAGAAGTAGATATAACTAAGGAGCGTATTGAGAAGCTTTTAAAAGATGGTGCAAATGTCATTTTAACAACTCAGAAAATAGATGACATGGCTCTAAAGGTGTACTTGCATTATGTCTCACATAATGAAACTGGTAATGTTATTGCTGTTTGGATCAGCTGGCTAATGTCTGTTGATTTTTTCTTGGTGTAGTACTTTTTTGAAGCTAGTGCAATTGTTGTGTGTCATGTACATAAGGAAGACTTGTGTCATGTTGCCAAGGCAACGGGTGCTACACATGTAGTGAACTTATTTTGTCAACTTTTTAATCAGTGGTAATTTTTTTTCTAGAGTAAAATTTCACAAAGTAATGTCTATTAAGGACAGTTTCATATTATACTAAATGGGAAACAACAAATTAGTAATTATAGAAGTATGCTGAAAAAAAGAACCATTATCAAATGCCTCAGTTGGCTAATGTCTATTGATTTTTGCTTGGTGCAGTACTTTTTTGAAGCTAGTGCAATTGTTGTGCGTTGTGTACATAAGGAAAATTTGCATCATGTTGCCAAGACAACGGGTGCTACACATGTAGTGAACTTATTTTTTCAACTTTTTAATCAGTGGTAATTTTTTTTTCTAGAGTAAAATTTCACAAAGTAATGTCTATTAAGGACAGTTTAATATTATACTAAATGGGAAACAAAAAATTAGTAATTATAGGAGTATGCTGAAAAAAAGAACCATCATCAAATGCCTTTAAAAGCTTCCACACATCACTTTTTTGCCTCACAAAATCAAATCAATGCTGGGGAGTGAGGAGAAGCTCCAACAGTAGCTTTTGGTGCATCTGCAACATCATTGTAGTTAGGTTCCCTTGGCTAACTATCAAATCACTCTAAAAGCTTAAACACATCACATTTTTGTCTCACAAATTATAATCAATGTTGGGGAGTGAGTAGAAGCTCTAGAAGTAGCTTTTGGTACATCTGCAACATCATTGTGGTTAGGTCTCCTTGAATAACATCACATCCTACTTTAGTAATACTCACCTCCTCGTCGGCTTCCATTTTATCAATCTCATGTATGGATTCCAGCATCTGATTATTTGTACCAAAACCTTTTTCTCGAGTAATCTCCAATTCAAGATGGTATAACACTACCATACCCTTAATCTAGGAATGGATGGTCAGCAAGGGATGACTTTGACAAATTGAGAAATATGATTCATTAGCCTTGAATTTAACACCAATAGAGTTTGATGATGATTCAAAATTTAGTTTTCTCATTGCCTTTGATCTGAAGATCATATAGAAGAAACTGGATGATTGGGGTCATGGTGCTTCCTCCCTCACAGTCAAGGATTTATCTAAATGCCTTAGAATTGTGAATTCTTCAAGTTCTGTGGTGCAGAGCAGTAGGTACTAGGGACTATATTTTTGTTGAGGAATGCCTTAAATGATTTAGAACATTTTGAGGAATCCTTGGAATTTGAATTGTTTTGTTGTTTGATCTGGCCTTTTTGACATTTGATCCTCCATGTTTTTGTGTATGGGGGTCATAGGAGGCATAAATGCATTGCAAACTGGTTAGAAAAGTTCTCTCTCATTGTATCCTTAACTGTTTTAGTGGTAGTGACAGAGCAAGGGTTTCTAAGTTGCAGAGGCACATTATAGATGTGAGGAGTGAGTTGTAGACATTGTTATGACACTTGAAATCCTTAGGAGCATTGTAACACCTTTGTAATTTGACTATGATAGTGGAACGAGGAGCACTTGTTCACCCTTGCTAGAGTTTTGACCCATTGAAGGGTTTCTCCTGGGTGACTTGCTTGTTGCAGTCATTGTGTATGGGTTCTCTTGTATGTTATCTCACTATTACATGTTATTTCATGCTTTACAAACAAGATGGGCATATTTTAATTGTAAATAACATCCATTTGAATTTGGTTTCAATGTTTCAAAAGTGTTTTTCAGAATTGACAATGACATCTATAGTTGGTGAAAGCTAATGACATCATGTATATGAACTATTCTTAGAAAGTTGCCTGCATTTAATAATAAGTATTCTGGGTAGGATTTTAGCCCATAATTATTGAAAAGGTTTCTCAATCAGTTCTAGGTATTCTCAGTCGAAAGATAATCTATAAAATGTGATTTCATTAATGAGATCAATAAACACCCTCTTTTGTTGAAATGATATGATTATTCTTTAAAGGGTACTAGCTCAATGGAAGAGAACCTACTTTATAAGTAGGAGGATGGTGTTTCGATTCCATCGTGCCCTAATATGACTAAATACATGACTAAATATATGACTAAATATATGACTAAATAAATAACTAAATAAATGACTAAATATATGACTAAATATATGACTAAATAAATGACTATATAAATGACTAATTCAATGACCAAATAAATGACCAAATAAATGACTAAATTAATGACCAAATAAACAACCAAATGAATGACTAAATCAATGACCAAATAAATGACTAAATAAATGACCAAATAAATGACCAAAATAGTTTATTCATAAATTTGGTCGCGAGATAAATGACTGACAATAAACTACCACTGATCACGTGACCAAATTTGGTCATTTATCTACAATTTTTGGTAGTTTATTTGGTCATATATTGTTTTTTTTATACTAGTGATCTTGCATGTTAAAATTGGAAAACTCGAAGGCCCTGTGTCCTTCTCCACATTTGAAACAAGTGAATGGTCTTCTTTGGCCTTCCCATTCTCTTCCATTACCATAGCCTCTACCATGTTGAAACCCCTTTCCTCTGTTGATTCCACAAATTATGATAGGTTTCTTCTTGTTTCTCACTTCCTTGACTGGAGCTTGAGCCTCCTCAAAATGGAGTTTATGTACCCCTTTGTCCACCTCTATTCCTCTGATTGTAATACCTATTTTGTTTTTCTTCAACCTTTAGAGCCAATTGATAGGCATCCTCCATATCATTTATTCAAGGCATGCTTATCTCATCTTGAATAGAGAATTTCAAACCATTCAAATACCTTGTAGGCATCTACTCATTAATTTCTTGATGTTCTATATGGATGGACAACTTGTAAAATTCCTTTGTATAATCTTCCACATAAGACAAGTTCTGTTTCAAATTCTTATACCTTTGGAAGAGTTTTTGAGCATAATCCACAGGTAAGAATTTTTCTCTCATCTTTTTCTCCATTTTTCTCCATGTCTTGATTTTCTCCTCCCCTTTCTTTTTTTGATCATTTTTGAGATGACCCCACCAGATCATCGCATGTCCCTTTAACTTGGTGCATGAAAACCTCATCTTATTTTCTTTTGTCATAGACTTTCATTCGAAAAAATTTCCCATCTAGTTTAACCGATCTATCACTTCCTCTAGTTTAAGACTACCTGCATAGTCTGAAACATCAACCTTGATCGCTTCATTTTATCCCTCTAAGAATCTGAGCAACCTCTTCTTCTTCTTCTTCTTCTTCTTCTTCTTCTTCTTCTTCTTCTTCTTCTTCTTCTTCTTCTTCTTCTTCTTCTCATCCTTCTTCTATTCCTTTAGGTCCCTGGCTCGCCTCTCCATCAGATCTATCTTCTTCTCTTTGTAATCCTTGGTTTTGCAATCAGTTTGTGAGTTCTGATAATTGTCTTTGCAAGCTTATCATATCTCTCTTCATTTGGGTAATACCTCTCCCAACCATCATCCTTCTGTGATACTGAATGATGTAGCCTCAAAACCTTCAAGAACAATAACTCAGAAAATACACAACAAAATTATAGAATTCAAATTATTCATTAAACTTCTCCAACTTACTCTTCCTTACAATGAAATAAAACTCCTACTTATTACAATTCAAAAAAAATACCATATTTGGCAGATTTTTAGGAAAAATAGAAAAATAGTTTTTTTTTTTTTTTCCATTTTTGGTAATTTCCAAAAACTATGATGGGAATCCCAAATTTTACTTAAAAAATCCCCCAACTAAGTCAAGATGAATTTCCAACTAATCCACTAAATCAAAGATATGATTTCAGATTTATTATAAAAATAACTTTCTAAAAAAACTAAAAAAACATGAAAACCCAATTTCGAAGGCCAAGATGATATTTGTATCTCACGGTAAAAGGTTGAAATGGCCACCAATCAAGCTGAGCCTTGAGCTCCATTGGAAATATAGATAACTCCTCGCCACCAATCTTCCTGTAAAATTTGAGCAAAAACCCACATTCGAGTCAAATGTTATGACCCTCAAAAGCTCCTGCATTAGTTTGTAACCACGATGATAATCAAAACAAGTTGACATCATTAACAATACATGAACTGATTAATGTTTATCATAACATTCATAACTCAGTTGATCATCAACACAATGACTTCAAACATACAATCAGTTGTAGTTCATCAATCTCTCCTTTTGACATTGATGGCAACACAATATGAAATATGCAATACAAAAATGCCATAGTATACCAAACTTCAGTTCTACAACTATTTGAAAAATGTTGTAGCTCTCCCTGGCTTATACATATAATATGTTTAATCACTTAAAAACATTAAAATTCACTATGCAGACTCTCCTTGCAGATTTGACTCATTTCATTCTTCTCTCCCTGTAATAGATAGATATTTCATTTCTCTCCCTTCCTCTTTTCCCCCTTTCTCCCATGTACTTGATAGATATTTCATTGAATCTTCTCTCCCTTTGATAGCAATGCAAAAAATAAATATACAGCTCTTCAATAGCCAAAAATATCTATGGTTTCCAGTTCAGATCAGTGGATGTACCTTTCAGTGTACTGATATGGAATGTTAGTCCAGTTCTCAGTTTGCATCAATATGAATGATATTCTGATAAAATGTAGGTTGACACAACCTCCTAGTCAACTTAGTGATCGATAAACAAGCAAAAAACCCCTAGTCTAGTCCTCAAGTACTCAAATGTATCCTTTGGTAAGGGTTTAGTGTATATGTCAGCTAGTTGTTCTTTTGATTGGACATATTCTAGAGTAACTTTCCTTTCTTGTACTTGGCCCCTCAAGTAGTGATACTGTATAGATATATGTTTTGTTTTTGCATGCATCAAAAGGTTCTTAGAAATATTAAAAGCACTAGTATTATCAAATTAAATTATTATTGGGTCAGTGATCTCTTCTTTCATACCTTTCAAAAGTTGTTTTATCCATGGGTATGTGCAGGATCATGGTATGCCAAAAAGTGGTGATGTGAAAAAGAAGTAGACTGATTGAAAAATATCTATAACTTTCAAATGGTATAACATTTTTAAAATTTGAAACATGTGTCACATTCTATGCTTCACCTAATATAAGAAAGAGAGAAAAAAAATTCAATTTGATTAAGTTTATACTAAGTTAAAGTGGTCAGACATGGGAGTTTTTATATTCTGGAAAAGTTGTAGAAGAAAAATCATAATTAATTATTTACTTGGAATGAAATTATAAAAAAATATGCATCACATCCACACATGAGTATACTACTTATATCTAGAATCTAGTAAAAAAACTATTATCATATGATTGTGTTTAAGGTGGTCAGACATATACCTACTTCTTATCTTTTTAGTCCCGATTGATAAACTGATTGAAGAATAGCTATAGCTTTCAAACAATATAAAATTTTTGAGATCCTAAACATGAGTCACATTCTATGGTTTTCCTACTACAATAAAAAAATAAAAAATTTCAATTTGATGAAGTTTAGACTGAGTTAAGGTGGTCAGACACAAATTTTTTTATATTCTCAAAAAGTTGTACTAGAAAAATCATAATTAATTATTTACTTAGAAAAAAATTACAAACAATATGCATCACATTCAGACATGAGTCTACTACTTATATCTATAATATTGTAAAAAACTATTATCATTTTATTGTATTTAAGGTGGTCAGACATACACCTACTTCTTATCTTTTTCCTGAATTTTAATACTATTGCATATAAATTTGAAATTTCACCATATAGAATTTTTTTTTTTTTTTTTAAATGGCTTGTAGAAAAGAAACTAAATTCATTTTTCTAAAGATTCTCTTATTACACATTTTTTTATATAAGATTGATAACTTGTTCAAATTTCTATGTCAACCTTCCTAAACCTGATTTTCTGAATTTTCATTGCTACTTAAGGGCCTGATTTGGCATACCATGATCCTGCACATACCCCATGCAATGTCCAAATAGTTTGCAGTAGCAACAACATATTTTTCTCCTGCAATTGGTTGAGACATACATCCTTTCTTCTTACTGATCCAAGTAATTAATCTTTCTCTCACAAAGAATGCTCCACCAGTAGTGCTATTTCTATGATCAATGTTCCCATCACAATCAATATCTATGTAAACTGTCACTTGAAACGTGTCTTCTTTCTTGTACCACAATTAGTAATCTTCACTGTTCTTCAAGTATCTAAAAATTCTCTTTACAACAGTCATATGTGATTCTTTAGGATTAGCAGAGAATCTTACTACAATTCCAACTGCGTGTGCAATATCCAGTCTAGTGTGTACAACATACATAAATTTTATAATAATTGATCTATATATAGTCTGATTTACCTTAGTTGTCTTGTCATCTTTTGTAAATTTTCATCTTATGACCATAGGTGTACCGATTAGTTATGCATCTTCCATTTTGAATGTCTTCAGTAGTTCCTTGTTGTACTTTGATTGATTAATGTATATGCCTTTATCCTATTGAAAAATTTACAAGCCAAGAAAAATTTGTTCTCTCCAAACATTGACATTTCAAATTCTTTCCTCATTTCCTTAGTGAATGATTTGCATAAGTTATCATTTCCTCCAAATATAATATCATCAACAAAAATTTCAGCAATTAGAATCTTATCATCAGTTCCTCCTTTCAAATACAAGTTGTTGTTGTTATCACTTGTTCTAAAAAATCCAATACTAATAAGATAGGAGTGTAGTCTTTCTTACCATACTCTTGGTGCTTGTGTCAGTCCATACAAGGTTTTGTGCAACTTACATACCATGTTTGTCTGATTAGGATCAACAAAACCTTCAGGTTGTTCAATGTATACCTCTTCTTCTAGTATTCCATTCAGAAATGAAGATTTAACATCCATATGATAAACTTTAAATCCTTTGTAAGAAGCATAAGAAAGCAATATTCCAACTCCTTCAACTCTAGCAATGGGTGCCAAAGTTTCTCCATAGTCAATACGTTCTTCTTGTGCATACCCTTGGCATACTAATCTTGCCTTATTTTGTGTAACATCTCGATTGTCATTAAATTTGTTTCTAAATATTTATTTGGTGCCAATTACATTCTTATCACTCAGTCTTGATACCAATGTCTATGTTTTTTTTTTCTATATCTGCTCAATTTCTTCATTCATTGCCTTAATCCATTCATCATTTGCAAGTGCATCTCTAATAGTTTTAGGTTCAAATTCACAAATCAAACATGTGTTATCATTCAACTTACTTTGTGCCATCATGCCATCTATCTTATCTCCAATAATATGATTTTGTTGATGATGTCTTCTTACATATTTTGCAAGTACAGGTTGAGTTCTTTGTTCTTCATTGTGTTCTCCACTTGGCGTATGATTAATATTTCTAGTTGCAACTGATTCTCAGTTGGAACATCCTGATGCTCAATAACATTGCACCGTTGCTCCGTAATGTTAGGTAGTTTCTTGGGAGAATTTTTGGGTTGTTCAATGTAAGAAAATATACTCTAGTCTTCTGTTTCTCTTTTACTTTCAACCTCATTCTTCTTAGCAAATTCATCAACTCTTATATTTGCACTTTCAATGATCTTGTTAGAAGACTTGTTCAAACATTTATAAGATTTTCTCTTGGTGGAATATCTTAAAAATATTCTGTCATCACCTTTTGAATAAAACATCCCATTTCTATAATCTTTTAGAATATAACATCGACTTTCAAATATTCTAAAATAACTTACATTAGACTGTATAACCATATTATATTTCGTAGGGTGTCTTGTTTGAATATTTCTTCAGTTTTACTCAGTTCAATGTGTATACAAAAGTACTAAATACTTCCCTCTAGTATAATTGTGTAACACTCTTTGATCATTAGCATTCTAGCACAATCTACAATGGATATATTTATCCTTTCAGCAATCCCATTTTTCTGTGGTGTCCTCGGTGTAGAAACATGTCTCTTAATTCAATGCTCATTACAAAGTTATTCAAATCATCCAAAATAAATTCTCCTCCTCTATCTGATCCTAAACATTTTAGTTCTTTACCACTTTATTTTTCCACTTTAGCTTTATACCATTTGAACATCTTAAATGCTTTAGAATTTTCTTTTAAGAACATGATAGTCATCATTCTAAAGTAGTCATTAACAAATAAGATAAAGTATATTTCACCATAATAACTATGTGTTCTAATACGTCCACATAAGTTGGTATGATCCAATTCCAAAATAGCATTAGATGAAAAAGTTTTGTTCTTAAAACTATATTTTGACATTTTTTTGATTTGACAATTTTTGCACATGACATGGTCAGGTTTAGATATGCTTGGTAAGCCTCTTACTTTTCTTTTCTTACTAATCTTAACTATGTTGTCAAAATTCACATGACATAACCTCTTATGCCAAAACCACACATCTTCATTTATTGCCATCAAACAAGAAGTTTTAGTTGTGTCAAGATAGAATAGATTACCTTTTGATTGTTCTCTAGTGCCGATCAAATTTCCTATTTCATCATAGATTTTAGGTTTTATGTTCTCAAATGCAACTCGGTGACCTATGTTATTTAACTGTGAAACACTCAACAGTTTATAATTAAGTCTTTTCACCCAATATGCATTCTCACATTTGATCATATTGTTCAACAATATAGTCTCTTTTCCTTTCACTGGACAAGGTGTATCATTTCCCATTCGAACAGATCCACCATTATAATCTTGAAGAAATTCAAAATTATCTTTATCTTCAGTCATATGATGTGTACAACCACTATCAATAATCCAAAAATCATTCTTGCTAACTTTAGAAATAAGTGTTGTTTCCACATACCTTTCATCTTTTTTTGAATCTTCTTTCATAGCTACAAATACCACCTCAATGTCTTCATCAGTGTCTGTTTTGGTATCTTCATATTTATTTTAAACAAGGTAACATGCCTTCTTTCCTTTGTCTTTGTAATCTTGATTACTCCTTCTCTCATACTGTCCGTTACTTCTGTATTCATGATCGTCCTCTCTATCATACTTTCTCTCATTAGATCTTTCATTGTTTCTTTCATTATTTTTCTTGTTAGGGCATCTAGAAGTAAAGTGTCCAATTTATTTACAATTAAAGCATACCAATGGTATTTTACCTTTATATCTTCCTTTACCTTTATGCAATCTTCTAGCCATTAATGCCTCAAGTTCATCAAGTTATCTCTCATCACTGTCAATGTCACTAAAATTTCTTATCATTTGTTTGTTACAAGATTTACTAATTTTCAAAGATGACATAAATGCAGATTCAATATTAGGAACAACATTGTTGTCAAAATTGTTCATCTCAAATGAAATTATTCTACTGACTACACTATCGATTGTAATATTATTTCTAGGTGCTTCTCTCATTTCATGTATTACAGAGACTCTAATAGCATAAATAGGAATTAAATTTCTTAGAATATTAATTACAATAGTGTCTTCATCAATAACTCCACTTGCTCGTCGAATAGAATTCACAACCTCCTTGATTCGATTACTATAATGTAATATGTTTTCTCCTTCTTTCATTCTCATGCCATCAAACTTTCCTCTGAGACTTTTAGCTTTATCTCTTTGCACATTTAGATCTCCTCTATGAACTAGTGTAAGCTTGTCCCACATCTCCTTGGATGATGTACATGTCTCAACATCTTCAAATTCAGCATCAGATAGTGAAGAAACAAGCTCTATCATCATAGTATTGTGTTTATGTATCTCTCTCAGCTGATGAATAGTCAAAGGTCCAATAGGTAAGGTGAACTCCCTATCCAGGTATTGTGTTACATAATTTTCAATCCCTGATAGATATATTCTCATTCTATTCTTCCATGTTGAGAAGTTGTCCTTGTTCAGGTTAGGCACATCTTTCTTATACATATTGTGATATTTAGCTTAAGTCCTTTAAAACTTTCCTTCTAAGCATTGTATGATCTGATACCAATTATTAAATAACTAAGAGGGGGGTGGATAAATTATTTCTAGTTAGCCTACAGTCCCAAATACTCCCAGATGTATATAAAAACAATTTAAAACAAATAAATCAACTCGGTGAAATATAAACTATGATCTCAAACTCAATTATCGAGTATCAGTAAAATAAAAAATGTGATTACCAATCAATGTAGATAAAGTAATGTGTAAAGAAAAATAAAAATCCAACACAACCATACATATTAACACATAAATTTTTAACATGGAAACCCTCCTAAGGGAAAAACTACCTGGGACCAGTAACCCAAAATAATTCACTCTTCTGAAGTGAGCTCGGTTAAGAGACAACCATGGTAAAGGTTACAATGCATAGTGTTAGGTTTGACCTAGTTAGAGGATTTATCACTAACATTTCTCCCTTGACAAATCATTCACTATGTGGTGAACAAGATAAAAATCAACATTCATTGAATTTCATAAGAAGAAAAAGACTATTAAGTCCCACTCGGTTAAGAGATTTACATGTAACAATGATTAAACTAATAAAGTAATGATCTCATTAAAATACAACTTTGTTTGCAGATTTTAAGATCCATGCTAAGCACAAAAATACCTTTGATCAATATTCACTTAAGTCCCTCTGATTCTTCATACTCTATTCTAGTCGGTATTGTTTTTTCTCTGTCACTCAGTGATGTCTTTAGAAATGCTCGGTTCTGTCTTCAACCAGTTTGATCAGTCATGCATGAAGTCAATCTCTTCATGAAAAATATTCTGTAGCATTCATAACATAATGAATCTCTTGTCTCTCTAAATAGACATAATAAGTCATTTAATATCCATCCTTATATTTTTCTTCTTAATCTCCACCTTTGATTTATCCGCCCTCGAAAGTTATGTCAAAAACACGGTTCAATCTCCTTCGTCCGATCATTTGAAAATTTTCTAGTCATTTGATCATCATAAAAACATCATCATTTACCTCGAAATCATAAACAATTTTCTAGCTCATCATTTAGTTAGCATTAGTTTATTTTACTCGGTCAATACTGTGATGGTCGGTGAATAATCAGAGGGACTGAAGTGAATATTGATTAGAGGTATTATTGTGCTTAGCATAGATTTGAAAATCTGCAAACAAAGTTTTATTTGAGTTATATTATTATTGTATCAGTTTAACCATTGTAACAGATAAATCTCATAACCGAGTGGAACTTAACAATATTTTTCTTTTTATGACATTCAATGAATGTTAATTTTTTTCTTGTTGATCCCATCGTGAATGATTGGGAAAGGGGGAACTATTAGTGGTAAATCATCTAACTAGGTCACACCCAATAGTGTGCATTATAAACTTTAATAGGGTTAGCTCTTAACCGAGCTCACTTCAGAAGAGTGAATTATTTGGGTTAGCGGTCCCATGTGTTTTTTTCCCTTAGCAGGATTTCCACATTAAAAATCTGTGTTAATGTGTATGGTTGTGTTAGATTGTTATTTTTCTTTACACATTACTTTATCTACATTGATCAATAATCACAGTATTTGTTTTACTGCTACTCGGTACTTGAGTTTGAGATCACAGTTTATATTTCACCGAGTTGATTTATTTGTTTAAAATTTCTGCTATATACATCTCAGAGTATTTGAGACTATATGATAAATAGAACTAACTGATTCACCCCCCCTCTCAGTTATCTAACAATTGGTCTCATAGCATAAGGTTCTTAGAAGGAAAGTTTTAAAGGACGTAAGCTAAAGATCACCAGATGTATAAGAAATATGTGCCTAAGATGAAAAAGGACAACATATCAACATGGAAGATCAGGATGAGAATATATCTGTTAGGGATTGGAAATGATATAAAACAATACTTGGATACTAAGTTCACCTTACCTATTGGACCTTTGACTATTGATAAGCTGAGAGAAAGACAAGAACACAATACTCTGATGATAGAGCTTGCTTCTTCACTATCTGATGCTGAATTTGAAGATGTCAAGACATGTAAATCATCCAAGCAGATGTGGGACAAGCTTACACTAGTTCATGGAGGAGATGTAAATGTGCAAAGAGATAAATATGAAAGTCTCAGAGGAAAGTTTGATGAAATGAGAATGAAGGAAGGAGTAAACATATCAAAATATAGTAACCAAATCAAGGAGGTTGTGAATTCTATTCGAGGAGCAGGTGGATTTATTGATGAAGACACTATTGTAAGTAAGATTCTTAGAACTTTATTGGCTATTTATGCTATTAGAGTATCTACAATACATGAAATGAGAGAAACACCTAGAAATAATAATATAACTGATAGTCTATTCGGTAGACTAATTTCATTTGAGCTGAACATTTTTGACAACAATGTTGTTCCTATTGTTGAATTTACATTTATGTCATCTCTGAAAATTAGTAAATCTGGTAACAAACACATGATAAGAAATGATAGTGACAGTGATAGTGATGAGAGAGAAATTGATGAAATTGAAGAATTAATGGATAAAATATTGTACAAAGGTAAAGGAAGATATAAAGGTAAACTACCTTTGGTATGCTTTAATTGTAAATAAATTAGACACTTTGCTGCAAGATGCCCTAACAGAAAAAATGATGAAAGAAATAATGAAAGATCTAATGAGAGAAAGTATGACAGAGAGGATGCTCATGAATACAGAAGCAACAGATAGTATGATAGAAGGATTAATCAATATTACAAAGACAAAAAGGGAAGAAGGCATGTTACCTTGTTGAAAATAAAGATGAAGACATCGACATAGACATTGATGAAGACATTGAGGTGGTATTTGTAGCTATGAACGAAGATTTAGAATAAGATGAAAGGTATGTGGAAACAACACTTATTTCTAAAGTTAGGAAGAATGATGTTTGGATTATTGATAGTGGTTGTACACATCATATGACTAGAGATAAAGATAATTTTGAATTTCTTGAATATTATAATGGTGGATGTGTTAGAATGGGAAATGATACACCTTGTCCAGTGAAAGGAAAATGGACTATATTGCTGAATAATATGATCAAATGTGAGAATACATATTGGGTGAAAGGACTTAATTATAAATTTTTGAGTGTTTCATAGTTAAATAACATAGGTCACCAAGTTGCATTTGAGAACAGAAAAGGTAAAATCTATGATGAAAGAGGAAAGTTGATCGGCACTGAAGAATAATCAAAAGGTAATCTATTCTATCTTGACACTACTAAAAATTATTGTTTGTTGGGTAGAAATAAAGATATGTGGTTGTGTCATAAGAGATTATGTCATGTGAATTTCGACAACGTGGTTAAGATCAGTAAGAAAAGAAAAGTAAGAGGCTTACCGAGCATATCTAAACCTGACCATGTCATGTGCAAAAATTGTCAAATGGGAAGCAAAATTTTTTCATCTAATGCTATTTTGGAACTGGTTCATGCTGACTTATGTGAACCTACGAGAACACAAAGTTCTTATGGTGACAGATAATTTTTTATATTTGTTGATGACTACTCTAGAATGATGACTATCATGTTCTTAAAAGAAAAATATGAAGCATTTAAGATGTTGAAATCCATTACAAAGCTAAAGTGGAAAAAGAAAGTTGTAAAGAACTAAAATGTTTAAGATCAGACAGAGGAGGAGAATTTATTTTTGATGATTTCACTAACTTTTGTAATGAGAATGGAATTAAGAGACATGTTTCTGCACCGAGGATACCATAATAGAATGGGATCTCTGAAAGGAGAAATAGATCCATTATGAATTGTGCTAGAACATTGATGATCAAAAAGAGTGTTACACAGGTATACTGGAGGGAAGCTGTTAGTAATATTGTATACACATTAAACTGAGTACAACAAAAGAAAGATTCAAACAAGACACCTTACGAATTATGGTATGGTTACATACCTAATGTGAGTTATTTTAGAATATTTGGAATTCAATGCTATATTCTAAAAGATTATAGAAATAGGAAATCTGATTCAAAAGGTGATGAATGAATATTTTTAGGATATTCCACCAGGAGAAAAGCTTATAAATGTTTGAACAAGTCTTCTAACAAGATCATTGAAAGCACAAATGTAAGAGTTGATGAATTTGTTGAGAAGAATGATGTTTAGAGTAAAAGAGAATCAACACACTATAGTAGATTTTATTACATTGAAGAACCTAATACTTTGCGCGAGAAACTTCCTAACATTACTGAGCAATAGGGTAATATTACTGAGCATCAGGATATACCAACCAAGAATCAGGAAGATGTTGCAACTAGAAATCCTAAACATACACTAATTGGAGAGCACAATGAAGAACAAAGAATTGAACCTGTACTTGCAAAATATGTAAGAAGACATCATCCACAAAATTAGATTATTAGAGATTAGAGAGCTTGCATGATGACACAAACTAAGTTGAATCATAACACATGTTTTATTTATGAATTTGAACTAAAACTGTTAGAGATGTACTTGCAAACGATGAATGGATTAAGGTAATGAATGCAGAAATTGAGCAGATATAGACAAATAAAACATGGACATTGGTACGAAGACTGAGTGATAAGAATGTAATTATAACAAAATGGATATTCTGAAACAAATTGAATGAAAATGGACATGTTACAGGAAAGAAAGCAAGATTAGTATGCAAAGGGTATGCACAAGAAGAAGGTATTGACTATGGAGAAACTTTTTCACTCGTTGCTAGACTCGAAGGAGTTAGAATATTGTTTGCTTATGCTGCTTACAAAATATTTAAAGTTTATCATATGGATGTTAAATCTGCATTTCTAAACGGTATACTGGAAGAAGAGGCATATAGTGAACAACCTGAAGATTTTTTTGATCCTCATAAGACAAACTTGGTATGTAAGTTGCACAAAGACTTATATGTACTGAAATAAGCACCAAGAGCATGGTATGAAAGACTACACTCCTATCTTATTAGTATTGGATTATTTAGAACAAGTGATAACAACAAATTGTATTTGAAAGGAGGAATTGATGATAAGATTCTAATTGCTGAATTTTTTTTTGATGATATTATATTTTTAGGAAATGATAACTTATGCAAATTGTTCATTGATGAAATGAGGAAAGAATTTGAAATGTCAATGTTTGGAGAGATCAATTTTTTCTTGTCTTGCAAATTTTACAACAGGATGAAGGCATATACATTACTCAATCAAAGTACATCAAGGAAGTACTGAAGACATTCAGAATTGAAGATTCAAAACCAGTCAGTACACCTATGATCATATGATGCAAATTGACAAAAGATGATAAGACAACTGAGGTAAATAAGACACTTTATAGATCAATGATTTGAAAATTGATGTAGGTTGTACACACTAGACCAGATATTGCACACACAGTTGGAATTGTAGCAAGATTCTCTAATAATCTTAAAGAATCACATATGATTGATGTAAAGAGAATTTTTAGATACTTGAAGAACACTGAAGATTATGGATTGTGGTACAAGAAAGAAGACACATTTTAACTGAAAGTTTACACAGATGCTGATTGGGCTCCAAATATTGATGATAGAAAGAGAACTACTGGTGGAGCATTATTTATTGGAGATAGATTAGTTACTTGGATTAGTAAGAAGCAAGGATGTGTATCTCAGTCAAATGCAAAAGAAAAATATGTTTCTCCTATTGCAAACTGTTTGGACATTGCATGGATAAAATAACTTTTGAAAGGTATGAATGAAGAGATCACTGACCAAGTGATAGTTTAATTTGATAATACTAGTGCTATTAATATTTCTAAAAACCTTTTGATGCATGGAAAAAAAAGAATATATCTATACAATATCACTACTTGAGGGACCAAGTACAAGAAAATATAGTTACTCTAGAATATGTACAATCAAAAGAACAACTAGCTGACATATTCACTAAATCCTTACAAAAGGATACATTTGAGTACTTGAGGACTAGACTAGGGGTTTTTCCCTTGTCTATCAGTCACTAATTTGACGAGGAGGTTGCATCAACCTACATTTTATTAGAATATCACTCATATTGATGCAAACTAAGAATTGGACTAACATTGCATATGAGTACATTGCAAGGTACCTGCACTAATCTGAACTAAAAACCAAAGATATTTTTGGCTACTAAAGAGCTATATATATATATATATATATGGCATTGTTGTCAAATGGAGAGAAGATTCAATGAAATATCTATGCACTGCAAGGGAGAAAAGTGAAAGGGAGAGAAATAAAATATCTATCCATTATAGGGAGAGAAGATTGAAATGACTCATATCAGTGGGGAGAGTCTGTATGGTGAGTTTTAATGTTATGTAGTGATTAAACATATTATATGTACAAGCTAGGGAGAGCTACATCATTTTGCATATAGTTGTAGAGCTAAAGTTTGGTATTCTATGTCATTTTCATATTGTATTGCCATTAATACCAAAGAGAGAGATTGATGAACTAAAATTGATTATATGTTTAAAGTCATTGAGTTGATGATCAACCAAGTTACTAATGTGATAATAGAAATTAATCAGTCAATGTTTTGTCATTGATGTCAACTTGTTTTGATTATCATTGTGGTTACAAACATCTATTACCATTTGAAGATTTGGAATAAACAAAGTTTATGCTGTCGGTAATTGAAGAATTATGTATATACTGAGTTGGAATAGTGGATACTAAGAAAATACAGTGTATACCGAGCATAGTGTTAACCGAGCTAGGTATCACCGATGCATCACAATATTGATTGAGTAAAATAAAATGAAGGCCGACTAGATGATGAGATGGAAATTTTTTTGTGATTTCAAGGTAATTGATAATGTTTGTCATGATGATCAGACGAATATGAAAATTCAAGATGATCAGATGAAGGAGATTGAAACATGTTTTTGACACAACTGTCGAGGAAGGTTGAAGCAACAAAATCAACAATGGAGATTAAGAGGCAAAATGTAAGGATGGAGATTAAACAACTTATTATGTCTATTTAAATAGATAAGAAATTCATTATATTATGAATGCTACTGAAGATTTTGCGTGAAGAGATTGATTTCATGCATGACTAATCAAACTGGTTGAAGAGAAAACCAAGAATTTCTATAGACATTACTAAGCAGCAGAGAAAGAAATTTACCAAGAAGAATAAAGTATGAAGAATCAGAGGGACTAAAGTGAATATTGATCAGAGGTATTATTGTGCTTAGCATAGATCTGAAAATCTACAAACAGATTTGTATTTGAGTCAAATCATTACTGTATCATTTTAACCATTGTTAGAGATAAATCTCTTAACCAAGAGGTACTTAACAACCTTTTTCTATTTATGAAATTCAATGAATGTTTATTGTTTTCTTGTTGACCCCATAGTGAATGATTGGTCAAGGGAGAGCTGTTATTGATAAATCCCTTAACCAAGTCACACCTAACAGTGTAGATTGCAACCTTTAATAGGGTTGGCTCTTAACCGAGCTCACTTTAGAAGAGTGAATTATTTTGGGTTATCGGTCCCAGGTAGTTTTTCCCTTAGGAGGGTTTCCACATTAAAAATCTATGTGTTAATGTGTATGGTTGTGTTGGATTGTTATTTTTATTTACACATTACTTTATCTACATTGATCATTAATCACAGTATTTGTTTTACTGCTACTCAGTAATTGAGTTTGAGATGACAATTTATATTTCACCAAGTTGATGTATTTGTTTAAAATTGTTGTTATATACATCTGGGAGTATTTGGGACTGTAGGATAACATGACCTAACTTATTCACATCACACATTATAACTATATAATTTTTCCTTATCCATTATCTATTTAGATATATACATTTATTCTTATAATTATATTGTAACATTTGGCTTGACTCTTTTGGAAAGAGATTCTTATGGTAAAGAACATCGTCACAAGGTCTAATCTCTCCCTATGGTATATGAGGATGTGTTGTACATACTTTTATGAGATAAATTCTAAAATACTTTATCTTCCCCAACACATGTAGGGAAATATTTGGTCACAAGTCACATACTTAAATATCAATTATATTTATTTCTCTACATACATCTATGAGATACAATTTAGAATATTGTATTATGTCCTTATCTATTTATTCCCTAACATGTATATTGGGAATTTGTACAAATTCAACACATGTTTCTTTTCACACAATTGTCATTAACCATATTTTCTCTTAATATTCTATTTGAACACATATTTTTATGTTGTCTACATTTATTTCAATACATACATCCATGAGATAAAATTTATAATATACATGTATTCCCCACATGTACCATGGATAATAATTACTCATTCCACACTAGTTTCTTTAACCATATTTTCCCTCATTCATTTATTTTGGAGACACTTGCTGTTATGTCCAATATTTATCTCTCTACATACATGCATGAATTGGCATTTATAATAGTGTACTTTATCAATTTCTTCCCTAGACACATCTTGAATAATATTTAGTCTTTCCACATACAAGTTTTTATCACACTTTCTCTTTATGAGCTCTATAAAATAATATGTATATATAAAAACAAGTTTAGATTTAATTTATTTTTCTTCATATTTAATTATGTCATAGTCAAATTTACTCACAATTATATTTATATAATTATCCTATTATCTATTTTGCAGCTAATATCTCTATTACATTTAGTTTCTTTAACCATATTTATTGTTCACTTATTCAAACAACCATGTATTATCTTTGTGAGAAACAAACACTTTATTCATTTACTATGTAAACCTTATGTTTAAAATAATTCTAAGGTGTCCTGAACACTTTACCCTACCATATCTAGTTGAAAATATTTGGATATAAGGATTTAATTTACCATACTTTCATGGGCCTCTTAGTTATGAATGGGATATTGAACTTAGATTCTTGTCAATTTGAATTGAATAGTTGAAGGTATCCTAGGGTACGTGCAGGATCATGGTATGCCAAACAGGTCCTTAAGAGGCAATGAAAATTTAGAAAATTAGGGTTAGTAAAGTTCACATAAAAATTTGAACAAGTTATCAATATTATATAAAAAATATGTAAGAAGAGAATATATAGGAAATTGAATGTAGTTTCTAATATACTAGCCCTTTTTTGAAATTTTTTTATTCTATATGGTAAAAGTTTAAATTTCATTGCGGTAGTATGAAAATTTTAGGAAAAAGATAAGAAGTAGGTGTATGTCTGACCACCTTAAGCACAATCAAATGATAATATTTTTTTACAAGATTACAGATATAAGTAGTAGACTCTTGTTCGGATGTGACACATATTTTTTTGTAATTGTTTTCCAAGTAAATAATTAATTATGATTTTTCTACTACAACTTTTCCAAAGTATACAAAATCTCATGTCTTGACCACCTTAACTTAGTCCAAACTTCATCAAATTGAAAACTTTTAATTTTTTTTATTATAGTAGGTAAATCATAGAATGTGACTCAAGTTTTTGATTTCAAAAATGTTTTTGATTTAAAAAGCAGCCAAAACTGGGGGGCTGACCCGAACAGACACAACCAACATGAGGAGTGCTGACAACCAACAAAAAACACACATAGCAAACCCTCAGCCTATGCCAATTTTAAAAACCAAAAACCACAAAAGAAAATCAACATGCCCCAACTCCAACACAGAGCTGGTAACTAGCCTGGAAGTCCTAACAGGCCCCAACCTCACCATGAGGTTGGTAACCAGCCTATGGTAATAAGTAGCAGTAAACTTAGCATTAACAGTAACAAACAGTAAACCAGCACTACAAAAACTTAAGTTTAACTGTAGCTCGAATAGGCCCACATCGCCCAACTGAAAAGTCCAGGAAAAAAACTTAAACATAGGAAAAGGAAACTACTTGGGGTTACCTTCCCTGCCATTCAACAAGAGCTTAAGCTAGTCGTCCATGAGGAACTGGTATAGTTCTTCATCCTTTCGCTCTCCTCCCAAAGAATTCACTTTCTCCATATGAAGGAGTTGGAGTGTAGTTGCTGCCGCATGCATGACCTTCATAGCAAAGTCCGCGATCCTATTAAAGCTTTCCCTAAGACTTTTTATTTCCTCCCTAATTTCCCTTAACTCCTCCTTATTGTCAGAAAGAAAGAGGGGCTCTTGAGGTCCTTTAGCTTTATGGGGAGTGTCACTCACAACATCAAGAATTTTCTCATCTGTCTTCTTGGAGTCCTCCGGGGATCCCTTAGGATCTTTGTTATCATTGATAGCCTTGGTGTTATCCTTTTCCTCCTAGGAGCTAAGGGGCTGGGTAATTAAGAGAGGCAAGTCCGCTTTCTTCTCCTCAAAGAGATTTTTCTTTGAAAGGTCAAAGGAGGGGAGACAGAAACTAGCAGAGACTTGAGAGTCGTGACTTTTCTCAGTCACTTCCCCAATAGGGATTTTCTTCTTTTTTTCCCTTTCTCTCTCCTCAACCTTAACTTTCATCCCTATTTTAGCTTTTCCCCTATTGTCCATCTTAATTTTTTCTTCCTCCTCCGACTCTTCTTCCTCTTCATCCTCATCAGGGCTTCTCTTTCTCAGAGCTTTTTTCTTGTATCTAGTTTTGGTGGCGATTCTGTTAGATCTCTGCCTACTATAATTTTCCTCCTCCTCTCCTTCACAATCAATGGTGATTTGGTCACCGTCAGCAGAGCCTATTTTATCCTTCTTGGAAGCAGGGGTTTTGGAAGAAGTTGTGGGGTTAGAAAGAGTAACCTGCAGCTCATTAGGATTCTTAGGAGACACCAGAAAGTTATGAAGAGGAACAGTCCTAGGTGGACAGAGGGTGAGATGGAAATTGTAGAGGCATAGCATTAAACCCTGATGGAGAATACAATAATTCTACCTGGATTTCATTTTCTCTCTAACATCCATAATAGATACTTCCATTGAATGGAGTAGAAAAAAAGGAAAAGAGATGAAATTGTTGTACATGAAGTGGTTTAGGAGCGGGAAATGGTAGTTGTAACAGGTGCCAAAGCGGCCTTCTAGAGTAATATAATTCATCAAAATGAGGCACATTTCATTCCACGGGTCGGGCAATGCCATTCTATTGAAACCTCCCCGTATGCGTTTGAGAACTTCCATTTTTTTGAAGAATCTTTTCATATGGGTGTCATCATGGATTTTGGTGATCTTCTTCCATTTTATCCCCTCTATGGAGAGACCCATGGCCTGTGCAATAACCTCCTCATTAATCTCAAAAGTAATGCCATTTATCATGACTTTATGCTTATCCCAAGTTTTTACCAACTGCAGAGAGACCAGTTTGTCACTGTCGCCCATAGCCTTCATGAATGGGTAGAAACCACCCTCCTTCAGGTAGTTGACAATGCATGGATTTTTGATGAATTCATCCTCGATCCTAGCAGGTTCCACCCGCACCATGTCCCTGCCCATCTCTGAGCTGTAATCAGACAAGTCTTCCTCCTTGGTCTCAACCAACATCCCACCTTTCAGTCCTCTGTTTAGCACAAACCTCACCAGAACAAAGAAAGAAACCTAGAAAATATAGAAGGTTTTGCTCCAGATGAAAAACCAGGTGGTTTTATTGTCTGACTCCTCACAAATTTGGCTCATACAGATCATGTGGTTGGTCGGGATGAAAGAATAATATTTACAAGCCAAGAAATGATAATGCCATAAACGCTTAATGCAACCATTAATCGCAATAGTCTTGTCAATCTCCCCCTTGCACGTGCCATGCTCCACCTCTTCTTTAAATTTGAAAAATCCTATACTTTTCCTAAAAATGGCTTTGATAGCCTGTCTTTTCAGCTGGCAATAATTAAAAGAACCAAATCTTGTGTCTCTTTTAAAATTTGAATTGATGCGGCACCTCGTAAACTTTCCCACCACCTTTCTTGACCAATCAAAATCAACCTCGTAATTCATCATTAAAATTACTTTCTTTTTCCACAAGAAAAATAATATGCTTGGGTAGAGAATTTAAATTTCTCTAGCATCTTAAGCCATTCTCAGCAAGACCCATGGTCGCCAACATATTAGCCACCGCATTACCTTCTCGATAAATGTGTTGAAGCTTGAAATCATCGAGCTTGGGGAGTAGCAAAATAGATGTCCTGCAACACATTTGCCAGCATCCAACCAGTAGTAGAGTTGCCTTGAACCAGCTTAATCACAATTTAATAATCACCTTCTATGATTAATATTTTAATCCTAATATCAGTTGCCACCTTTAAGCCCCAAAGGAGAGGAGACATCTCAGCCATATTATTAGACCCCTTCCCGAAGTGGATTGCATAGGCCATGATCATGTGACCCTTTTGATCTCTAAGAATACCTCCACCCACAGTAGTACCATTGGAGGCAGCACCATCAAAGTTTAGCTTGGTTATATTTTCCTCCGGGGGTGACCATTTAGTATTTAGTCTAGCCAGAATCTTGGAGTAGTCCATCACGTAGAAAGAGGTGGGAAGAATCCATTCCTTAGCTATCATACACTCCATTCCCTTGGGGGGGTGGGGGGATTTTCCAGCAGCAGGTATCTAGGTTTTCCTTCAGCAGGTTCACAGCCAGTCGCACCGTTCCTTCAACATTGTTGTCCTCCCCTCTGAAAATTTGATTGTTCCGCTCCTTCCAGAGACTCCAACAGACATGTGGGGGTAATAGATGCCAAATGATGTTGATGAGAGGGTGCTCAGCTATGCGACCCCAGTTAGTGATAAATTGGTCTAAGTGCTCCAAAAAGACCCAGTCCAGCTGAAGTTTACTCATGATTTTGGCCCACACCTGAGAAGCGTAAGGGCAATGTATAAGAATATGATTTATTGTCTCAGCCTGTAATTTACAAAGAACACACCTGTTAACCAGCTGGACTCCCCATTTTTGGAGGTTGTCCAACATAAGGATTTTTCCATGAAGAGTAGTCCACCAGAAAAAGTTGATTTTGGGGATGAGCTGAGGAATCCACACCTTTCCCCAACTCATCTCATCAGCCAAAAAATTAATGTTAGATAGGTAATTAGATTTGACCGTTAGCTCCCCAGATTTGCTGTGACACCACACAACCTTATCAATAATTTGAGAGATAGGGATCCTGATTTTAGCAATCAGTTCCTATAGCTCCAGAATGTAGGGCGGGACATGCTCCTAGTCACAGTAAGCATTAGCAAGGACTTTCCATTTCTTATCTTGTGAAATTTAGTCACTGACTTTGTCACCAAAATGAGAAATCAAACAATCCCTGACAAGTCCAAGTTTTTTCCTTCTGAGAGGTTTATCCCCCACCCACCAGTCCTCCCAGAATCATATCTGTGTACCATCACCCAAAACCCATTTTAAGCCTCTGAGGAAGTTACCTTTACTTTTCACCATGAAGTTCCAGAAGTTAGAGCCTGTGGGGTAGTTTTGACCCAGGGGGAATTGGTCATTTAAGAAGTATTTTGCCTTCTGAATTTTACACCAACCAGATTTTCCCCTAAAAAGTTGCCAACCAAGTTTAGTAATCAGCACCTTATTAAGATCTTGGATCTTTCTCACTCCTAGCTCTCCAACATTCTTAGGTTGGCAGACCGTATCCCAGCTAACTAGGTTCATTCTAGCCTTTTCCTCCATTCTAGACCATAGGAAGTTCCTTTGGATTTTTTCCAGTTTCTCCGATGTTCTATCATTGATTTTAAAAAGTGAGAGGAAATAAATAGGTATTCCTTGAAGGGCCGCCGATAGAAGTTGGAGTTTCCCCGCATTATTGAGGACCTTTCCTTTCCACCTGGTCAGTTTTTTCTACATTTTTTCAAGGATGGAGTTCCATAAAGGGTCAGAGACTTCCTTTATAGTGAGAGGGAGCCTGAGATAGGTGTTGGGAAGCATACCTCCCTTACAGCCAATACATTCCATAATTTTCATCTAGGTTCTTTGTTCAAAATTAAAGAAGTAAATTTTGCTTTTGCCATAATTAATCACCTAGCCCAAAGCCTCTACATAATCATTTAGCAGAGCTTTCCATTCTCTCACTTATCTAATACAAGCTTTCTTGAATAGAAACGTGTCATCCACAAATTGTTGAATGACTTCTGGAGGAAGAGTGGATGCCGGTTTGAACCCAACAATGTATCTAGTAGCCTCCAGTCTCAATAAATTACAAGCCAACACCTCAGCCACAAGGAGGAACAAATAAGGGGATAGAGGGTCACCTTGGCGTAATCCCCTCTCTAGACTAAAGGACCTCCAAGGTGAGCCATTAACCAGAACAACAAATTCAACCATTTCCACCGCCTCCTTAATGATTCTTATGAAGTTAGCATGAAAGCCAAGCTTCTTTAGCACCCCATATAGGAAGTTCCATATCACCTTATCATATGCCTTTGAAATGTCCAATTTCAGCGCCATGCCAATATTTTTACCTCTATCCATCAAATGAATGATTTCATGGGTAGTGATAACCGCGTCTAGGATTTGTCTTCCCAGAACAAACCCTTTCTGGTTGGGATTAATGATTTTACCGAGAGGTTTAATCCTATTGGTGATAATTTTAGATAGGATTTTATAAACAGTATTACTGAGGCTTATGGGCCAGAAATCAATTAGTTCCTTGGGGTCTTGAACTTTAGGGACCAGAAAAATGTAAGTTTTATTAATTCTTTTGAGAATTTTTTCGGTTCTAACAAAACCACGAGAAACATGAACAAGAGCATATTTTATGACCTCCTAGAAGTGCTAGAAGAAAGCTAGGGGAAATCCATCTGGACTGAAAGATTTGAAAGCACCCATGGAGAAAACAACAATTTTGACTTCCTCTTCAGAAAATTGGGATAACAACATATCGTTCTCTTCTCTAGTAATAGCAGTTGGGATAGCCTTCAGGAGATGAGAGCTATCAGAATCCACCCCCCTCCAAATTGGACTTCTAAAAGTGTCATGAAAGAAATCCACAGCATGATTACTCATGTCTTCTTCCTTAGACATCACCACCCCACCGACAACCAGGGATTTAATTGTATTCCTTCTTTTGTGAATTGAAGAAGATCTGTGGAAAAAAGCTGAGTTGCGGTCACCTTCCTTGAGCCATTGGATACGAGATCATTGCTTCCAGAATATTTCCTCCCTCTTGAGGTTATCTTTCACAACCACGAAATTAATTGTATTCCTTCTTTTGTGAATTGAAGTAGATTTGTGGAAAAAAGCCGAGTTGTGGTCACCTTCCTTGAGCCATTGGATACGAGATCATTGCTTCCATAATATTTCCTCCCTCTTGAGGTTATCTTTCCATTTTTTCCTCCAGCCTTCATTGATTTCAAAAATGTTATACCATTTGAAAGTTATAGTTATTTTTCAATCAGTCTATCAACCAGGACTAAAAAGATAAGAAGTAGGTATATGTCTGACCACCTTAAACACAATAAAATGATAATAATTTTTTACAATATTCTATATATAAGTATTAGACTCATGTCTAGATTTGACGCATATTTTTGTGTAATTTGTTTCCAAGTAAATAATTAATTATGATTTTTCTTCTAAACATTTTCCAAAATATAAAAGCTTGTGTCTGATCACCTTAACTTAGTCTGAACTTCATCAAATTTATTTATTTTTTCTTTTTTTATTGTGGTAGGTGAAGAATAGAATGTGACATATGTTGAATATTTTAATTTATTTTATACCATTTGAAAGTTATAGGCTTTTTTTCAATTAGTCTACCAATCAGGACTTCTTTTCACATCCCAACTTTTTGGCACACCATGATCCTGCACATACCCCATACTCAAAATTTACTATAATAGATAAATAATTAACATTTTTCTCAATTTAATACATATCTTAAATTTGAATTATGTCATAATTAGTATGAATCATAAATTTATCTAACCAAGAGAAACACACATTAAATTTAACTAAAATTGGGATTCATCATACATGAATGAGACTATCTCTTAGATTCAAATCCCTCTAGCAAGTTTAGATTTCACACATTTTAAGCCCTAAGAACTTGAGACATTGAAATATTAGGATGCCAAGGTGATGGATGATTTTGATTATTTTAATTTTTTTTTTGTTGTTTGACATTCTTCATGTTAAATTACCTTTTTTCAGTGTGAAATTTCATATTCTTAGTTTCCTATTGTCTTGAACCACAACTTCCTATCACCAACTAGCAATCTATTTGGGAAGGTAGTTAGTGGTATGAGAACCAAACTATGAGTTGTTGTTGGTTGTGGGAAGCTAATTCCTTCTTAAGGCTGAGAGACCATAAGAATCAAGGATTGGCTAGGGAGGGAAGTCTTTCCACTTTGTAAGAAGGGTAGTGTGAATAATTAAGAGTGGGAAGAGTGATTGATTAGAGGAATTAATAGTGTTCTATTAAATTGGAAGGGAATATTTCTATTTAAATTAACTAGTGGAAAGAGTTAGGAGTATATTCTTGATTCCAGTGCTTTACATCACATGACTCATTCTATTGATATTCTTGATTCTCTTTCTAATTGTCCTACTTCACATATTACTATTGCTAAGTCCTAACCAATTCTAGTTCTAGGGACAGACTCAGTTTGGCTGCATGCTGGTAGCATTGATGATGTTCTTTTCATTCCTAATATTTAATGGAATCTCCTTTTCACCTATCAAATATGTAATCATGGTGTTGGAATTTTTTTTGAGTTTTCTTGTACTAATATAACTATTAAAGAGATGCAAAATCCAGAAAAGGTCAGTTCTATAGGCACAATTGATCATGCAACTTTCTTATATAGGTTTGATGCATTTGATTCTTCATCAGGTTCATCACATATTATTCATGTTGATTGTAAAATAAAGATTTTGTACAAATGGTTTGGGAACCTGAATTATAGATATCTTAAGAAAATGAGCACGCAAAATTTGGTGATTAGCCTCCCTTAAATCTCTTGTTTAGATGGAGCTTGTTCAGGTTGTGTCCTTGGAAATCATCATCAAGATCCCTTACCTAGGGGTATGGCCACATGATTTTCTGGCTCCACTTGAGTTGGTGCATAGTGACCTCATGTCATTTCTAGCTCCTTCATTTTTAGGGGCCAAGTATGTTTTTTCCTTCATTAATGATTTTTCTAGGCACAAATAGTTGTAGTTTTAAAAGTACAAGAATGAGGTCCTTCACCATTTCATGATATTTCTTGCATTTGTTGAGAAGCATTTGGGATAGTTACTATAGAATATCTACATAGATAATGGGGGTGATTATGTTAATCAATCGTTCAAGGAATTTTCTCATAGTAAAGGCATTATTCATGAACATACGATGTCAAACACTCCTTATAAAAATAGTGTGGTTGAGTGGAAGAATAGAACCTTACGAGAAATGTCCAATTGCATGCTTTTAGTCTTGGTCCATTGCACCAGTATTTTGGGCTAAAGCTATCAATTGTGCCTTACAAGGAAGTATTGAATATGACTCCTAAGGAGGCTTGGTCTCATGTCAATCCCAGAGTATCCTTTTTTGGAGTAGTTGGTTGTGATGCATGGACATTCATTTGTAATAATTTGTGCAAAGCAATGGAGAAGAAAATTCAGCACTTCATTTTTGTTGGTTGTTGTGACAATGTGAAGGGATATTGATTGTTTTATATTTTCACTCAAGTGGTATATTTTTGTTGTGATATTCAGTTTGATGAATCCTTTCCTTAGAAGAATTCTTCATCATAGGTCATTTACTCTCTTCTTCCATGTTCTTCTTCTGAAGATGTTCTACCTTCATATGATAATGATGATGTTGATAGTCATTATGCTACCATACTCAAAAGATGGTATTTATGTAGTTGTTGAAATTGATCCATCTTCTCCTTCTCCTCCACATGCACCTCGTAAACCCTTATGTTCTTGAAAAATTGTTGTGGATGATGGTCCTCTTGTAGGTGATCCCACAACCACTCATCCCATTCATTCCCAAACTTTAGGTAAAGGTCTTTTGAGTCATGCAGTCCCTACTAATACTCTGAAGTTTTTGGAAGCCTCAGGTATACCAGAATGTGATATGCCTATGACCTAGGAGTATTCTCATTTGATGAAGAATCATACTTGGGAGTTGGTTCCTCTTACTAAGGGTAGAAAGCTAGTTCGGTGCAAATGAGTGTATCATACAAAAATTGTAGCTCATGGTTCTTTTGATAAGTATAAGGCTCATTTAGTGGCTAGGGGTTTTTCTCAGGTTGAAGTTATTGACTATTATGAGACCTTTTCTCCTGTTGTCAAGATGGGCTCCATTCCTCTTGTACTTTCTATTGCTGCATCTAAGGGTTGGTTAGTGTATTAGATGGATGCGGAGAGTTCTTTCTTGCATGGTGATCTTCAAGAGGGGATCTATATAGATCAATCACCAAGTTTTGTACATGTTTTATTATTTTTTTTCAAGGTTAGAAGTTCATTATATGGTCTCAAGAAAGCTCTTAGATCTTGGTATGAGAAGATGTAAAGTTTTTTTCTTTCTTCCGAATGCACTAGATGTCATTTTGATCCTACAATTTAGATTCAAAGGAATGAGGGGATCTTCTCATTCTTGTTCTTTATGTGGATGAATTGATACTCACAAGGATTTCTCATTCCATGATTGAGAAAACTCAAAGAGTATTAATGAATCATTTTGAAATGGCTGATCTTGGTTTGGTGCATTATTTCCTTGGTCTTAAATTTCATCAATCTTATGTAGGTATTTCAATTTTCTATCTAAACTATGTTTTTGATTTTCTATAAATATTTGGAATGACTAATTTTAAGCGAACCCCTACCCCTTTTCAGTTAGGTGTTGTGTTGTCTACCAGTTGTACTACTCTATCAATTTTGTTGTTTCCTTGTATAGATATTTAGTTGGCAGCCTTTTGTACTTGACACATAGTTGTCTTGATATATCCTTTGCAGTTAGACATGTCTCTCGGTTCTCTCAAGTTCCTCATGAGATCCATTTTCAAGTAGCTAAGTGCATCTTGTAGTACATTTAGGGTACTATAGAGATTGGCATTCACTAAACATTAGATGCTACTGAGATTGTGGGCTTCACTAACTCCAAATAGGATGGTGATGTTGATGATCGAAAGTCTATGTCCATCTTTGTTTTCTACCTTGGTTCTGGTCCAACTGCTTGGTCTTGCAAAAATAAATCTTCTATTGCATTATAATGAGCTAAAGCCAAGTATCGAGGAGCTATCTTAGTCAGTAAAGAGATTATTTGGCTTTGACAGTTGATGGTTGAGTTTCATTTTCTAGTTAATTATCCTACTACTCTTTGGTGTGACAATTAGAGTGTCATCCATATTTCTCAAAATTCTATTGAATATCAACTCACCAAGCATATTGAAATCCACATACACTTCATTTGGCAACTCATTCAAAAAGACATTCTATCTTTGGAATATTTGCCAATGAAATAATACGTTATAGATATATTCACCAAACCTTATGATTCTCCTTGTTATCTTAAGCTACGACTAATGTTAGGGGTTAAGGTAGTATCCCTTGGTGGGTCTTGAGGAGTCCTCCTTCCTTTATTTATTTTATTTTTAGCACTTTATTATTTCTCTCTATTGGAGATGAGTTTTCTCCCACTGGTTTTTCTCCTTTTCTTCGGTTATCAGAGTTTACACTCTAGTTGTACATAGGTACCTAATATGGCTTTATTGTTGGGGCCCATAAATATTTTGTCCATAAGTTTCTCTTAAGGGGGGTTTTGGAGTAAATAATTGTCAATATTTACTACATACTTAAGTTTACTTAGGTAACCTCATTAATGAGGTACCTAGATATTGTTGATTCAGAAATCATCTTGAGGATATTATTGAGTTCTATTTTCTCTAGGTTCAGACACTTTTCTCAACCATATTCTTTCCTTATATTTTCTCTCACACCTATCTAAGTAGATCTTGTTGTATAGTTATACACACCTCATTCAAAAAAATCTTGTGTTGAATACTTCTCTCATCTAGTTGTTGTCTGGAGACTGGGTTCTAGGTATAAGATAATATATCCTAACAATATTTAATGAGTTATCTCAAATATATAGGAAGGTACCTAGAGAGCCACTATCTTCAATTTTTTAATTTTTAATTTTTTATATCTTGGAATCTACATCTCTTATTTATTGGTGGAATAATCTCCTCCCAAGGTATACTACATTTGAGATACATTTAAAGCAATAGGTTCCTCCATGGTTGAGATTTTTCTCACAAAAACCTTTTATTGAGGCAAACTATCATATTTAGCCTAAATATTGAATTTTTCAGATATGCAAATTGAAGAAAAAAGATAGAAGAAAGTTTTATTTTTAAATTTTGAATATTATATTTGTTAGATATTCTACTTGAAGAAAAATATTGAGAATTTTTTTTTGTTGAATTAACAAGGCTATTATTAGGTTTATAGACATATTCTCTACCTTGTTATAGATTCTTTTGAATTTTATAGAGGATCCTATAGTTTATGATGTCCAAAGCTTCCATCTTTCATTGTGTCTAGGAGATTTCAACCATGAACAATGAATTTCAAGAAGCACGTCGAATAGAATAACTCATACTAGATTTATGACTTATGATTTGAGACCTCTCACTTCAATAGGAGGCCACATGACCAACACAAAAGGTTTGTAGGCTTCTTCCTTGATAGAATGATGAGCTTTTACATCTGTCATTATTATTATTTGAAAGTAATTTGGTTATAATAATAATTGACATTTTTTTAAATTAAAATATAATACTTAACTATTGTATCTATAGACCTATAAAATTGCATTATTCAATTTTAAATTTAATATTTTACTCTTTCTAAAGTTCTAATCTTCTACACATAAAATTTATTCTTATAGAATTCTCTAACAAGTCTGAAGTATCTAGCCTTAATATTACATTATACTATCAAATTATATATGAGAGACTAATTCATATGAAATTCATTTGACTTATGTGAGGCAGCTAAAAATCTTAGTCTTACCAGTCTACCTCTATTTGAAGCCAATTTGAACCAACAGGAAAATAAACTGTAAAAATTTAATTACGTAATAATAAAGTTTTCTTACAAGAATTCAATCTGTAAAATCATTTCTTATTGCTCTTTACATAATGGAAGACAACTCAACTCCTTTGTGAACTATCATTGTCTTTCTTCCTAGTAACATCTTTTCCTCCCTACAAAATTGTTGGTAATAAATTAATTACTGGCTAACTACCACTATCGGCACTTGCAGCTGCCTGTGCAGGTAGACTGGAAACTTTTAGCATTGTCCAAACACTGTCCACATAGACTCTGGACAATTCTAGAATGTTGTCAATCTAGAATATTCTAAAGGCCTCTATTTAAAGAGGTAGCTGTAATGGTTTCAGCATCAAATCTTTATCTGATCATTTTAGCGATTAATAGAGGATCCTCCATTTGTGTTTCCTCTATATATTTCTCCTCTTTGTTTGTTGTGTGTGTGTTTATCCTCTATGTTCTATTTTTTTTTCAACATGGTTTTAGATCCCAAGGACAAGATTTGAGTGTTCTAATTGAACGTCTTCTGCTGTATTCTATTTACTGTGTTTATCAGCTATGCAAGAGTAAGGGGAAAATTGGTGGTGCACTTCAGACTGCAAGTAGAAGAATCTCATTGTTTCATTGCAAGTTGTGTGAAAAATCTATTGTAGTCACTGATTATTAATCTCCTATTCTTATAAAGATTATTTGATTAACAAATAACAAGAAATAACACAACTTCAACTTCACCAAAAAATACGGAAAGAAACAAGCAACACAAAGACACAATTTTTTTGGACAAATTGTCCTAGAAAAAACCTCGAAGGGAAAACCAATACTGAAGATGAGAAATATATTAAACTTCAAAAAATTAAGAGATACAAAATTCCTTGTTTCTCACTGGAAGAACTCAGACAATCTCCTAACTCCTCCTGCTGATATTCCTCCACTGCTATCTCTCAAACGCTATTACTGCACCCTTGCTAACACTGCAAGACTACTTGCTTACACTGCAAGTTTCTTCTTCAACTTGTTCTTCTCCAAATGCCCCTTGACCCCCTTTTATAATCCCTCCAAGATCCAATCTTAATGGCTAAGATTATATTGACTTCATCAATAACTTTCTGGAAGTTTCTGATTCTGGAAGTTTCCGACTTCTGGAAGTTTCCAATTTTGGAAGTTTCCAGCTTCTGGAAGTTTCCATTTTTGGAAGTTTCCAACTTCTAGAAGTTTCTAGCTTCTAGAAGTTTCTACAAACTAGAAGTTTCTACAAACTAGAAGTTTCTACAAACTAGAAATTTCTTCAGACTAGAAGTTTCTACAAACTAGAAGTTTCTACAAACTTAGAAGTTTCTACAAAGAGTCAAATAAATAATTATTAGCAAATTGAAGAACAACTATGTAAGCTACCAAAATAACACTCCTTCTTAGTGAGGAAGTTGTTCTATGCAACACCCAACTTATCTCTAAAGAAGATGAATTTTGCCTTCCCCAGTGCCTTTGTCAGAATGTCTGCTACCTGCTGATTTGTAGGTATAAATTGTAGCTGAACAATCCCCTACTGTACACAATCCCTGATGAAGTGATACCTAATGTCAATATGTTTTGACCTATCATGAAACACTAGATTCTCAGTCAACTTGATGCAACTTTGATTGTCACAGTGCATCACTGTAGTCTCAACCTTATGACCAAACAAGGCTACTATCAACTTTCAAAGCCATATAGCTTCACAAGTCGCCATGCTGGCTGCAATATATTTTGACTCTACAGAACTCAAAGCCACAGACTTCTGTTCCTGCTAAACCAAGAGACAACTCCCAATCCCAAACTAAAACAACACCCTGAAGTGCTTCTCTTGTCCGTTGTACTGCCTGTCCAATCTGCTTCAGTATAGCCTATCAACTTGATACCTTCACCTCGAACGTATTTGATCCCATAATCTACTATACCTTGCAAATAACTCAACACATGCTTTGTTGCTATCCAATGCACTCTCTTTGGCTCAACCATGAACTGACTAAGAGAGTTAACTACAAAGGCTATATCTAGCCTAGTGTTGACCAAATACATGAGAGAACCAATCAACTGCCTATATAAGGTAAGATCTACATCCTTCTTTCTAGACGTGTCTACCTTCTTCCAATTCATAATCATGGGTGTAGACATGGATTTGCAATCTTCCATCTTGAACTTCTTCAAGATTTCAATGCAATATTTCCCTTGTCCAAGGAAAATCTCTCCATCTGTCTGCCATACCTCCATGCCTAGAAAGTAGTGCATAAGTCCCAAATCCTTCATCTCAAATTCTGTTGCAAGATCCCTCTTGCATTCCTCTATGAGCCCTAGTGAACCTGTTAGAAACAAGTTGTCTACATATAGAACACGAATGAGTATCTCACCCCCAACCACCAAGTAGTAGAGGTTAGCATCCACCTCACTCTTCATAAAGCCCATTTCCTGCAAGTAATTATCAATGCGCTCATACCACGCTCTGGGAGATTGCTTGAGTCCGTACAAAGCTCTCTTCAATCTGCACATGTGGGTCTCTTTGCTATGTGCTACAAAGCCTTCTGGTTGTTCTATGTATACCTCCGCCTTCAGCTCACCATTAAGGAATGCTCTCTTGACATCCATTTGATGGATTTTCCATCCCACATGTGCTACAAATGAGATCACAGCTTGTATAGAAGTATACCTAGCCGCTGGAGAAAATGTATCCTCATAGTCTATTCCCTCCTTCTGAGAGAACCCCTTGGCCACAAACCTCACCTTTTATTTCTCGATGCTACCATCTGCACCATGGTTTATCTTGAAGATCCAACGCAATCCAACTACTGCTCTATCAGTTGGTCTAGGCACTACATCCCATACATCATTTTGCATTATTGAGTTATATTCCTCAACCATAACATCTTGCCATACCTGATGCTTTGCAACTTCCTGATAGCTAGAAGGTTCACTATCTACCA
>MU225212.1:370944-402838 GCA_018584345.1 Thuja plicata | reverse complement strand
ATGATTTGATCAAGGAAATTGATATAATTGATATTGTTGATATTTGAAAATATTGATTCAGGGATTTGATAAATTGAGAAATGGGGCCCAAAGTCTAGGCGACCATTTTAGGGTGCATACACCAATTGTAGAGGATGAAATATCAACCTCTATATCATCTTGATGCATATCCTGCTACACTAGTTGCTCCATACTCTATGAATCTTCACCACCTGAGTCTATGCTTGTACTAGCAACTATACTTGAGCTTTGCTGTCCTTGAATTAGACTTAGAGCTTTTGTTGGCTACTCACTCTAATCATTTGCTGGCAAATATCTGGACCTTCTAAATGCCTTGTCCTCCATGAAATTGACATCACATCTGACACTAATTCTTCTAGTCCCTGGAATGAACATCCTATATGCCTTTGAAGTTTCACTATACCCAACAAAGTACCCCTTCTCTGCAGTCTGATCTAACTTGGTACATGTGTCTCTAGGAATAAGACAATATGCCAAACTTCCAAATATCCTTAAGTGACCAACATCTGGCTTCTTCCCTATGAAAGCCTCCTCTAGTGTCATTTTCCCTAGTACCTTGTGTGGAACCCTATTCTGAATGTAGACTATTGTACTAGATGCTTCTACACATAAGTAGCAGGGCATGTCCTGTTCATGTAGCATAGCCCTTGCTGCCTCTGATATAGAATGGTTCTTCCTCTCAGCAACTCCATTCTACTGTGGATTGTAAGGAACAATTCACTCTCTCTTGATTCCTTGTCTGGTACAAAAATCCTGAAAGTCATTTCCTTTGTACTCATCTCCATTGTCTGACCGAAGAACCTTTATCTTCCTTCCTGTCGATCTCTCCACAAGAGCCTCAAACTCTTGGGAGTGACTGAAAACCTCATCCCTGGTCTTTAAGAAGTATATCCAGGTCTTCCTGGAGAAATCATCAATAAAGGTAACACAATACTCATATCCTCTAAGAGACTTTGTCAACATTGGTCCACATACATCTGAATGTACTATATCAAGAACACCTGTAGATCTAGTGTCACTCCTTGGAAAAGATGATTTTGCAAACTTTCCCAACACACATCCCTTACATACATCGTCATGCTCTGTGCTCACCTCTGGAACACTTGTCACCGTCTCACAAAGCAATCTAAGTGCTGCATGATGAATATGGCCTATCCTCCTATGCCATATCTCTCCAAGATCTCTAGGGTTACTACTGCTCATGAGTGCCTTAGGAGTATCAACTTGTAACCTATAAAGGTGACCACTCCTAACTCCAATAGATACGGGCGATTTCCAATCTTTATGCTTAATCAAAACATGCATCCCTCTAAAGAAAACATTATACCCTTTATCCTAAAGGAGAGATATAGAAACCAAATTCATACCTAAGTCTGGCACATGCAACACATCATGAAGAGGAATTATTTTTCCATTCTCCCTCTGAAATTGAACAGTCCCTTTCCCAACTGAGTTGGGCTTGGACAAGTTTCCCATAGAAATATGGATACTGGTGTTCTCCTCCTTGTAGTTGGAGAAGTATTCTCTCACTCCTATCATATGAAATGACACTCCACTATCTATATACTAGACACTTTGTGAGGTTGAGCTAATTATACAAGATATGAGTGCAAACTCATCCTCCAATCTAATAGAAAGCTCCTCTGCACTTGCTGAAGCTGCCACCTGGTTCTTTCCCTTCTTATCTTTCTTTCCTTGTGGGCAATTGCTGACATAGTGGCCAAACTCATGACAACCAAAGCACTTGACCTTAGATAGGTCCTTCTTCTTCTTTTCCCTTTGTGAATTTTCTTCTTTGCTAGATCCCTTCTTTTCTTTCCCCTTTCCCGCTAGGGCAACATTTTCTTATTCCACCTCACTTTTTTGACTCTTGTTGTTGGCTCCATTGACAATACTTAGTCTAAGCTCCTCTTGAGTGAAATCACTCCATATTCGATCCCAGCTAGGTAAGGTGTCTCGTCCATTAATAAATTGAACAGAGACATCCCACTGCTTAGTAAACCCATTTAGGGCTATTCTTACTAGCTCATCTTCATCTGGCTTATCTCCAACAACTGCTAACTCATCCTTGACATGTCTAAGCCTGGTGAGGTAACTTGTAACATCTTCTTCCTTCTTCATCCAAGTATTTCTCAACTTTTCTCTGAGAATCAGCTTTTGGTTAGTGGTAGCATTCTGGTACATATTTAGAATGGTGTCCCACATCTTCTTTGCTGTATATAACTCTATGATATGTGGAACAATATGGTCCTTGACACCATCAAGGATTATCCTCCTCACCTTGGCATCATCCTTCTTGTATGCTACAAGTTGTACTGGATCTGTAGGTATAGCTAGAGTACTGGTAACATATTCCTTGATACCATTCTCTTCCAGCAATAAAGAAATTTTGGCTTTCTAGACACCAAAATTTGAGGCACCATCCAATCTGTCTTGATCTCTCAAACTTGCTGAGGCCATCTCAAAGAAATAAAAGAAACAATAACTCAAAAGAGGTCAAACTCAAATTTCTTTCCTCTGCTTAGGGTAAACCTTTTCTATCCTCAACACTACTCTGATACCATGTGAAAAATCTATTGCAGTCATTGATTATTAATCTCCTATTCTTATAAAGATTATTTGATTAACAAATAATGAGAAATAACACAACTGCAACTTCACCAAAAAATATGGAAAGAAACAAGCAACACAAAGACACAATATTTTTGGACAGATTATCCTTGGAAAAACACCAAAGGGAAAATTAGTACTGTAGATGAGAAATATATTAAACTTCAACAAATTAAGGGATACAAAATTCCTTGCTTCTCACTGGCAGAACTCAGACAATCTCCTAACTCCTCTTGCTAATATTCCTCCACTACTATCTCTCAAATGCTATCACTACGCCCTTGCTAACACTGCAAGTTTCTTCTTCAACTTGTTCTTCTCCAAATTCCCCTTGACCCCCTTTTATAATCCCTCCAAGATCCATTCTTAATGGCTAAGATTATCTTGACTTCATCAATAACTTTCTGGAAGTTTCTGGCTTCTGGAAGTTTCTGATTTTGGAAATTTTCAGCTTCTGGAAGTTTCCAATTTTGGAAGTTTCCAAATTTTGGAAGTTTCTGGCTTCTAGAAGTTTCTACAAACTAGAAGTTTCTACAAACTAGAAATTTCTTCAGACTAGAAGTTTCTACAAACTAGAAGTTTCTACAAACTTAGAAGTTTCTACAAAGAGTCACATAAATAATTATTAGCAAATGGAAGAACAACTGTCCAAGCTACCAAACTAACAAGTTGTGCAAGGAGGTGTAGCGGATGAAGAAAAACTTTCACAAGAGGATAATTGCTATAAAAGTGTAAACAACTGAAGCAAGCAAAGAGACTACGGAAGAAGTGGAACTCCATTGAGTTTGTCCATTGAAAGAGTTTCTGCTAAGGTGAAGGAATCAATGATATTTCTATTATAAATGTGAAGTAATCTATTTAGGAATGTGTACCCACAAGACAGTGAATAAGTATCGACAAAAGCTTGTGAACACAATCTTATCACAGTTTGGAAGGTTGCCACCATCATCTGAAAGGTAATCATAGAATTCAATCTACCATTGTTTCTAGCAAGTACATATTGTCAAAGTTGAAATTTAATGGTTCAATATCATAAGCCATAAGGAAGAGTCAGCAAAGTTTAAGTAAAGTTGTGTCTTAGGGTTTGTTCCCTTATTTCATTTAAGTAAGTTTCTTAAAATAAAGAGAGAATGTGTGTGAAGTTAAACGTTATTGTAAAAAAATTAAAATTAAAATTGTTATAGTGTTTGGATCAAAGGTGAGAAGACATGATATAGTTTTTTGTGATTTTATGAGGCACAGAATTGTTTGGGATGGAGGTGAGAGAAGATGTTTGTCTAAATGTGTTGTTATCACTAGTGGTCATGTAAATTGTTGAAGTGATACCCCTCAAGAAATTGTTGTTTTAGCTTTGAGTGTTCTAGTTCCAAAGTATTTGAGTTGAATAATGTTGTTGAGATATCCCTCAAGAAATTGATGTTTTCATTTTGTGAAGTGATTGATAGTATTTGGGAGGCTCTTGAAAAAAGGACAATTCCAAATAGTGTGCAATCACAAAGTCGAAATGTATTGTACCTATGTTTTTTTAATGGGTGCATTATCGGTTATACCCAATACCCCCAAAAGTTGTTTTGGGTTTAACTTATTGATGAACCATGTATCCAAAAAGGAGTCCTATAGAACTAGCAAGTACATCGACTGGGCACCCATGTATTTTGGTAGATGGATTTCTTTTTATATGGACTCAATAATCAACTTTGATTCAGGTACCTAAAAAGAGTAAAAATAGAAAGATGACAGTTTCCCTGCACAATGATAATTCGTAATGACAATTTGTGGTCATTAGAACCACTTTGGTTTGTGGTCATCCTTAAAACCACTTTCTTATTTCACGTGTGAGGTTTGTGGTGAGCTACAACCACTTGAGTGCAAAGTTTGTAGTGACTAAAAAAGTAATTCAAACTTGCACATTGGTTAGGGGTAATCCGTAAAAACCAATCTGGGAAAACAATGTGAAGAATTTAATAAGTGAATTCTAAATGGGTACCTAACAAGGCTATCAGCCATGACCCATTGTTTCTATATTATGGGGGGATATCTAAAATAGTTTGATAATTAATTTATGGGGGATGTTGAAATAAATTAATTACTAACTAACTACCACTGTCGGCACCGACAGCTGCCTGCATAGTTAGACTGAAAACTTCCAGCACTGTCCAAACACTGTCAACACAGACTTTGGACAATTCTAGAATGTTCTCAATCTAGAATATTCTAATGAACTCTATTTAAAGAGGCAACTATAATGGTTTTAGCATCAGATATTTTTTATGATCATTTTGGCGATTAATAGAAGATCCTCCATTTGTGTTTCCTCTGTATGTTTCTCCTCTTTGTTTTTCATGTGTGTGTTTCCCCTTTATGCTCTATTTTTTTCAACCAAAAAGTCCTTCCTTTCTTTTTCTTTTGGCTTCTCTCTTCTATTCTATTCTTCATACACCTTCTCTCTTTTGTTCTATTCTTCATATACCTTCATACTAACTGCAAAAAAAACAAGACTTTGATTCTAGCACATCATCATAAACACCATACACTATCCTACATCAAAAATCAGTGCCATATCTCCCTTTTAGTACACTGTTCTTGCAATTTATCTACCACCTAAATCATCCATCTTCTATGCCAATTCATCTTCTATGCCTCCATGGTCTTTGTTTACTTTTTAACCTAGACTGGTGATTCTTCTAATTCCTTGTGTGCCCTATAGTTCTTTGTTCCTTTTTTTCCATGCAATGTATCCTTATTTCTGCCAGATATCCAACTCCAACTCTTTCCCATCCACATATGTCACGACTAGACCTATGGGACTCCTTTATTTTAGGCTTATCATGTGACCTTTTGACTTTGGTTGACCTAGTCGCTACAATTTGACTACATCACTATCTCCTTGTTGTTATGTTTTCTAGTTTAGGCCTTCTTGTCGATATTTAGATTAATGGAAATTGCAAATTTTAATGAGTTATGATGATGAATATTGTGATGATGCAATATTATGATGCTTAATAGATGCTTTATTTTAATATTACATGCATATATGAGGAATTATGATGTAATTTCTATAAAATGTGTTGATTTATGGATCATGGCTTTTAAAAGAAATATTTTGAAATTATTGAGTTAATGTTAAATTGAGTACTGATATATCATTTTGGCGAGGGTGTGGTTGAGGTAGAGGAGGATAGCCATCATCTCTGGTGGGTACAAATGGTCTGGGTCTGCACACACCACTTAGAGATACATTGCCTTAATGATTAATTCATATTATTATCCTTCTTTCTAGAGTCTATGTGAATAATGAAAATCTAAACAAAATAAATGATTACTTCGTGTGTGGTCTTGTTTATATACACTTGTGTTATTTATGTTTTGGAATATAGATATGTATATATATTAATAGATTAGAAAAGTGATGATTGGCAAATTTAATTCTGAAATTATTATTAAAAATGGTTGGAGCAGAGTGGGGAAAGTGGAGTTAATAAATGGACTGAAATCCTGTATTTGAGGAACTCACATGCTAGGAAGGAAATATTTTCTTGAAGGCAGGAAGAAAAATAAAACCAACTATTCGGAGGAGAAGGGAGGAATAGAGAAGTTAGCTGAGAGATAGAAAGGGTCTATAGATGTTTTGGTGGCAAAAAAATATCAACTCCAATTTTATTTTCATATTTCAGGTTCTTTCTAATCTGTATCATCTCTGATGTTTAAAATGAGGAATAAAAATGAGTCACTGTTTGTTATTTTATGAACTTCTGCATCAGTACTTTAAAACTCTAAATAAAACATATGAATGATTGCGTATGTAGTATAAATGCAGATGTAATTAGGTGCTAATTTAAGGTCTTCTTTGGGGTTTCTATTTTTCCTACTCCTTACCTTTTTCCACAGCTAAGTGAGTTGGGTCTCATAGTACTCCATGCCGTGTTGTCTCTTCTTTAGTCATACTGTGATCTTAGGAATGAGTTATCCTGTCTTGCGTTTCATTTTCTTCAGACTGCTATTTATATTGGGCATCATATGTTAGTAGATGGTGTGAAAGCCACTTCTATAGATATGGACCAGTTTCCATATTCCTTGTTCTTAGACTTTTCTTGAGGGATTCTACTACACATAAACCTTCGGTTTTGTTTTTGGTAATGCCGCAATTTGATTTTTCATAGTAGTATGATTAAATGACTCCCAAAGGAGATCATCATTTCTAGAAAACACAATTTAATTTCCTTGGTCCATGATTATCGCCACATGTGCATGGTTTCCCTTTGCATTGTTGGTCCTTAGGTTTCCATTGGAGTTAGCATGATCTTCTCAGCATCAACAGCTTGAATGGTTGGAAATAATTCTTTCCACTTTTAACCTCTAGACCCACATGTTGTAAATCTATGTGTTAATTTTAGGAAGGGAAATAAATCATGCCAGTTCATGTAGGTATATATATCATTACTTTTCTAGAATTCTTTTGTTCATAATTAAATAAGTTCAGTAGCTAAACTGGGATGAAATTTCTTGAATCAATACGTATTATTTCTTTAGTCATCTTCGAGTACTTAGAAATGAGCTTGTTTAAATAAACCCCCTCTACATTTTACCTACTATAGCAGCTTAGGGAAGTTTGAATACATGGTTAGTTCCACTATAGTGTTTGGTTTGTGTCTCTATTTCCTGGTGGTTTAGCTCCATGAAATATTTTTCTTGCATAAGCATTATCTTACTTGAGCAGCAAGCATCCAGCCTCTTATCACCTTGTCATACAAATGAACGATGGCCTCTCTGCATGATTGTATGGTGTTTTTACTTGATTCCCTATGTTTAAAATATGGACCATAATGTAATGAACAATGCCCAACACCATGTGTTTGTATGGCACGTGATAATCTCTCTTTAACTAGATTTCAAATTAAGTTTTATTCAAGTATTTAAACCCTCTACAATGAAATTTGTACATGCGGTATCAGAATTCCTATCAGATGATTCAGTTTAGGAACTAGATATATGTATGAGTTCAAGGGAAATAACAACCTTCTTCAATTCCAATAGAGGATTGCAATTAAAAAACAATGTATTGAAAACAAAATCTATTTGTAATGTTGTTGAAGTTTTCATTGTTTAGGTATTACACGATCTGTGGTTAGCATGATCTGATCTAAATTTTGTTTTCTCAAAAGAATAGACATTCAATGTTTCTTTCTTGAGTATTTAATGTGACTCTTGTCAAACATTTTCAGTCCAATGAGGAAATGCAGTGATAAATCTTAATTGCTTATCTTTTCAGTATGAATAGACAGTAAATTATTTTCTAATACAGTAATGAAATAGTTGTTCTTCTTGTGAATAAGTTTATTAATCTAGGGAGGGTACTGAATGTGGAGGATCAGGGGAGGGTAGACATGTTTATTTACTATTCTGCCTACCAGTAGAAATCTTGGAATAAATGCTTTGGCCAAAGCTTATGCATATGTTTTAGTTGTAATATGTTGGTTATGATCCATCCCTTTGCCACATCTATGTTTAAACTAATTTTAGACATATGTGTTAGTATTTATGCTCACAACTGCACTAGATCCATCCAACTCTCCAGCGCCAGTTGTTAGGCTTCCCGGGCAGGGTTAGCGCATTCTTTGTGTCAAGAAGGACCTCGCGGGAGCTAAGCACTCCATGGTTGGGCAGTAAAAGTGCTTGAGCCACACTCCCATTTTGAGATAGCAGATTAACACATCTCAAATGACTTAGGAGATAGGGACATACAGATGGAAAAAGGTCCAAGGTATTTTATTTATGGTTTCATGTATTAATTTTTCATAATTTAGTTATCTTTTGATGCATCCAAGGTCTAAGATGTATTGATGTCTGGCGTGCAGGTTGACATGCATCTATTAAGACTACTTTATTGTATAAATTATTCTTGTGGTATCTTGTTTATTTTAACGTGCAGGTCAAATTATTGAGGAAGTTCTTTTCATTATGAATAACTAATGGGTTGATTAGTCTATGTGTTTCTTCAATTTTTTATTTAGTCCAAGGAGGAGGACATGTCACATTTTTGTAATTCCTTTAATATGGAAATTAGATACTCCTCCTTAAGAGGACTCTCACATTTGGCACACAATCAATGTGAATGTGGAATTCATAGGAGATGGGAGTTACATGCAAACTCCTCCACTCATCTCTATTTAAGAGATGCGTCTACACACACTTGATCAATAATCTTCTCTATTTTCTCACTTCTCTTCACATTCTAAAACTTTCTCTCATTATTGTAATGAGCTTATTTCTCACATTATTTCTTCTTCTTTAGGCTTTGTGCCTCATTCATATTATACACAAGGGGTTTTTTTTGTTTTTTTCCCTTTCAAAATTCTTTTGTTCTTGTCTTTGTCTTGGAGCATTTTGGTGAATTTGGTGTTTGATCTATTGGAGCAATATCTCACTCTTTGTGTATTTGGTAGAACTCTTACTCTTGCTCACTCTCTTGGATTTTTTCCTAAGCACGATTCCATTTTTTTAATGTTTCAAATATGCTATCAAAGCTGGTTAAATCCTTGTTTTGAGTGTTGCATGCATGAATAGTTGAAAGATATCTCACTTGAGGAGAAGAAATCAAATGTTTTGTTGTTCAAACTCTTGTTTGCAGGGTTTTCTTTCATTTTTTTGTAAATCTAAGTATATTAATCTCTATTTCAACTTTTTTAAAAAAAATTACTAATCACTCCCTCTGTCGGGCAACCACAAGGGAAGATTTCAGATTTGCATGGTCTGTATTTTATCATTAAATCGATATTTAAATATGATTCTAATGTTTTTTCTTCCATCGCGAACGTTTCTTTTTGTTTCTAGTTCTAAATTTTTGTTTTGTATTCAATTCTTGTTCATAATTTATATACAAATTTTACAGTTTAGATTTTGGCTTATTCATAGATTTTTTTTAATGATTCGGTGCAGTATTCAATATTATTGATCATATTTCTCTAACATATTTTTAGATATCTCTATTTTATTGCAGACTGCAGAGTTATACCATTATTGGTTCTTTCAAATAATTTATATCTTGCATTGTGCAAGCTCTCTATTAGCTTTCTTGCTCTACACCCTTTCCATCTTCTAGCTCAGCCCCTTGCGCATCCTTTGTTTATCTTAATACATTTTTGGTGCGCAACATTCTTCTCCTTATTGTATCCCCTCACACTCCTCATTGTTGCAGCCCATACATTACATTGCACAACCCTTTGCATTGCGCAACATCATAAAAACTACATTGTCTTTGTTTATTGGTCATTGCGCAACACTTTATAGTGATTGGTATAACATTGCACAACTCCAGTCTTTTCCCCTCCTCCTTGCGCAACATTGCGGAGCTCCTATTTTTTTATTTTGTTATTTATTAAAAAAAAATTGCAGCCTTCTATAGTTTAATTAAAATGTTTTTTGTTTTCATTATCTCATTTGAAAAAATAAGGCCTAAATCTATCAAGTTATTTCTAAAAAAATAACCATCAAGCCAGAAATCTGAACTTCAAGAACTGCAATCCAAAATATATTTTTTGTTTATACTTGTCTCATGTTTTCTAGTAAAAAATAATTGGAAATTCTATTTTTATTCATTGGATATACGTTTTTTAATAATTGGTATTTTGTTTAGCTCTCTAGAATAGTTGTTCAACTTTCTAGAATAATTGGTAAATCATTAAGTTTTTAGATATTATTTTAATAATTAGTTGCAGATTAGTTTTGGTGACTACAAAATATTAGATCTGTACATTGCAGGCTTATCTCCTCATTATATAGTATTGTCAACTTTTATTCAAAGATTTATGCAAGGGAAAATTCTTTGCACTTTTTCATCATTTATCATTTTTTTTAGGTCTAGTTTGAATTTTGTTTTCAAGTCTTTGACTCATTTATTAATTTTATAAATTTGGTAAAATCTTAATTTTAATCAAAAAATTTAAACGTTAATACTTCTTTCCGCTCAATATTTCTTAATATCGCTTCATTCCTACATTCTTTGTATCAATTCTAACCAAATTCAATTGATGTTTCATTAATTTATTGCAATTAAAATTTTTTCCTTCATTTAAACTAAAAATTTAAATATTTTTTCAAATAAATTTTAACCATTCAAATTGTGAGTTACATTAAGTTCAATTTATTTTCCTTGTTTAAGTTATTCATATAATTTTCTTAGTTAATCGTGTCTACGCTATTTCCAAAAATCAAACTCAATATTTCTAACTATCATAAATGAAAAAACTCATGTTTCTTTTGTATTTTGTTTTAAAGATTTGCTTGAAGTTGCTACAAATGCTTTTAATGAACCAGTTGCCTCTTCTTATCAAGCAAACAAAGATGCTTGCAAAACTAAAAATGAAGAAGACCTTGGATTAATTGGTCTCTCAATTATTCTTGAGCTCTACATCTTGATTGGAAATTGCACCAAAGCCCATCAAGTGTGGGACATTTTGCAACAGATGTATGACAGCTCCTCCGAATCCTGAAAGATTCAACTCCAAGACAACTAAGAGGACTTGAGGTATACTGATTTCAAAACTAGGGATGGATTCTTACTCAATTTTGATGCTATTAAAATACAATTAAGTGGTGTTAATGTTACTTTAACTAATATTAGGTTAATTACTATCATTCTCAAGAAATTTATTCCTAAATAATTTCAACAGTTTATTACTAACATTCAATCTCAACTTGTTATACCTAGTTTAGCTCCTCATTTAACTTATTCTATTATTCAAAATTTATTACGTCAAGAAGCTCCTCATTTAACCTATGCTATTTTTCAAAATTTATTACGTCAAAAGGAAGCTAAATTATTACAATTTGGTACTATTAAATCTTTTGAACATGCTTTTGTGTCTAAAACTCAAAATCAAAATAACAAATCACATAATTATAATAATAATCATCATAATAATAATTATTCCAATAACAACAATAATCATTATTTTGATAACAATAATCATAATAATAGTTATTCAAACAACAGGTCTAATTCTAGGCCATCATACAATAATAATAATAATAATTACAATAATCAATAAAATAGAAAACTGCATTGTACTTATTGTGGAAAAGATGGTCACCTAACCAATGTTTATTTTAAAAATAAAAATGATAAGAAGCCTATGAATAACAATAATCAAAATAACTTTAAATCTCAAGGTAATCAATCTCGTCATGCTTTTATTGCTTTTTATAAAGCTTCTCATGCATTAGAATCGATTATTGATAGTGGTGCTTCTCAACATGTTACATCTCCTAGAGAATTTTTTGATTCTTTGTAACCTAATACTACTAATACTCCTATTCAATTAGCTAATGATCATAGTTTCAAAGTTGATGGAGTTGGTGATGTTAATGTTCCAAATGGAAAATTACACAATGTTCTTTATGTTCCTGAATTGAAATCTAATCTTCTTTCAATTTATCAATTATGCTAAGATTACAAAGTTAAATTTCATAAGGATATGTGCTATATTATTGATCCTAAAACTGATCATGTTGTTTATAATGCTAAGATGGATCATGATAACTTGTTTAAATTTTATGAGTTTGCCTCTTCAAGGTAATTTTTGAAAGTGAATAATTATTTCAATGTATGACACGAAAGGGTCAGCCATTTGAACTCTGATTATATTTCTTTGATGCAAAAATACAACATGGTTGAAGGATTACCCCATATTGTTCAATCTAAAATTACATGCACAGGGTGCAAGAGTGGAAAAATGAAAAGAGGGCCCTTTCCTCATGGTACTTCATGGAGGGTGTCTCATAAGTTACATCTTATTCACAGTGACCTTTTGGGTCCAATGGAGAGCATCTCCATACAAGGTTCAAAAAAATCTCTTACCTTTGTTGATGATTTTACTAGAAGGATTGGATTTATTTCTTGCATACTAAAGATCAAGTTCTTAACACATTTACCGAATTTCATATGTTTATGGAAAGGCAATTCGTTTCTAAACTTAAAATTCTTAGAACAGATAATGGTAATGAATATGTTAATAATGCTTTTCGTTCTTACTTGAGATCTTTTAGTATAAAACATTAGCTTACTGTTCCTTATACACCACAACAAAATGGTGTGGCAGAAAGGAAGCATATAACTATTATGAAAATGGCTAGATGTATGTTACATGTAAAAGATATGCATTACAAGTTTTGGGCTGAAGAAATGGCTTGTGCCACTTATATTCTTAATAGAAATCCTACTAAAGCTTTACAAAATATAACTATTAAGGAAGTGTGGGCTGGTAGGAAACCCAATTTACAACATTTGAATTTTTTTGGATCTATTGGTTATGTTCACACATCGAAACAAAAAATTCATAAACTAGATTATAAATCTTCTCCATTTACATTTTTTGGGTATGATGAATCTAATAAAGGTTATGGAGTTTATGATCCTATTACTAACAAGGTACATATTGTAAGAGATGTTGTTATTGGAGAAAATGAAGTTCATAATTTTTCGATGGTCAAAGATGATGAATTTAAAGGGGGCATTATTGATCTCATGGAAAACCAACCTCCTATCCTAAACCCTACTCCTAATGCACCTATTTCTATTCCTACTATTATTAAAAATGATGATGATGATGGTAAGAATATTTCTACTCTTCCTAGTGATAATTTTGCTCATGATGGTGATAATTTTTTTCATGATGACAATGATATACTTACTCCTCATAGTGATGATTAAAATGATGAATTTAATCCTCATAGTTATATTTATGTTTCTTCTAAGAGAAATCCTAAATGGTTTGAAGATTTACTTAATGAAAATGATGATTATATTACTATAATGGGTGGACTTAGACCTACGAGACTTAATTATTGCAATTATGCTTTGATGTATTCTAAAGATTCTCAAGCTAAAAATCAACCCAATTGGCAAAACCCTATGCAAGAAGAATATGATATTTTAATTTCAAATAACACTTGGGATTTAGTTACTTTACCTCATGGAAAAATTCTAGTTACATGTAAATGGTTATATAAAACTAAGTTGAATGCAAATAATAAAATTAGTAAGTTTGAGGCTAGGCTAGTAGAAAGAGGTTTATCTCAAATTTAAGGAATAGACTATAATGAGACCTTTGATCCTTTTTCAAAAATGCCTACTATTAAAGTTGTTCTTTCTTTAGCTGCTAAAATGAATTGGCCTATTCACCAAATGGATGTTAAAAGTTCTTTTTTAAATGGTCATTTGCATGAAGAAATCTATATGTCTCAACCTCCTGGATTTATTAAAGAAGGTAATAAATATCTTGTATGTAAACTTAAGAAATCTATTTATGGTTTAAAACAATCTCCTAGAGAATGGTACTCCAAAATAATGCTTTCTTTATTTCTCAAAGTTTTTCTACAAGTAAAAATGATCCTAACTTGTATATCAAGCATAGTGAAGATGACATTATATTTATCATTCTATATATTGATGATTTGAATCTTACTTCAAGTTTTAACCATTTAATTTATGATATTAATTCCAAACTTCACCAAAAATTTCAAATGACTGATTTAGGGCTTCTACATTATTTCCGGAATGTAAATTTGGCAAAGCCCTAATGGCATTTTTATTTCACAAAGTAAATATGTTAAATATCTTCTTGATAGATTTCATATGAATGATGTTAATCATGTTTCGATTCCATGTGAATTAGGAACTAAGTTAATGATAGATATGGAATCTCCATTTATAGATGCTACTCCTTATAGACAACTCATAGGAAGTTTAAATTATCTAACTCTCACTAGACCTGATATATCTTTTAGTGTTTGTTTAGTTTCAAGATTTATGTCCAAACCTCAACAAACACACTTCAAAATTTCTTAAAGAATATTAAAATATATTAAATGTACTCTTGATGTAGGATTATTTATGATAAAAATTATGATTTTACATTAAAATGTTTTACTGATTCAGATTTAGGTGGAGACCCCAATGATGGGAAATATACTTTTGGGTATTGTTTCTTTCTTGGTTCAGGTGAAATATCTTGGAAAAGTTAAAAAGATAAATCTTTTTCTCTATGTTCTACCAAAGCTGAATACAAAAGTTGTACTAATGCCTCTAAGGAAGCTTTATGTCTTAGAATAATTCCTGAAGATTTGGGTCTACCTCAACAAGAACCAACACCTTTATATTGTGATAATCAAAGTGCAATAGCCTTAGCAAAGAATCTGGTTTATGATGCAAATTCAAAGCAAATTTCTCTCCACCACCACTTCATTAGAGAAAAAATTGAAGAAAAAAAGTTTTCCTCATCTATTGCAAGGGTGAAGATCAAGTTGCAGATATTTTGAGAAAGCCTCTTTCTAGAGAGCAATTTGAATTTCATTGCAAAAATTTGGGTTTGATACCCCTTGATGTAAATACCCCAAGTAAACATTAAAGGAGGTTATTAGAAATTAATCTTTCCTTGGTGAACTATGTATTTAAAGGATAAACCAACATATGCTAATTTGTATTTGTCCTCTAATCCAAGTAGGAGGACATGTCACATTTTTGTAATTCCTTTAATAAGGAAAGCACATATTCCTCCTTAAGAGGACTCTCACATTTGGCACACACTCAATGTGAATGTGGCATTCATAGAAGATGGGAGTTACATGCAAACTCCTCCACTTATCTTTATTTAATATATGTTTCTACACAAACTTTCTCACTAATCTTCTCTATTTTCTCACTTGTCCTCACATTGTCAAACTTGCTCTCATTATTGTAATGAGCTTATTGATCTCATTCTTTCTTCTTCTATAAGATTTGTGCTTCATTCATATTATACACAAGGGTTTTTTTTCTTGTTTTTCCCCTTTCAAAATTCTTGTGTTCTTGTCTTGGTCTTGGAGCATTTTGGTGAATTTGGTGTTTGATCTATTGGAGATCAATATCTCACTCTTTATGAATTTGGTAAAAATATTACTCTTTCTCACTCTCTTGGATTATTTCCTAAGCTCATTTCCATTTTTTTAATGTTTATAATAGTAACATACTTATGGAAAAAAATTTATCCATGGAAAAAAGTCACAAGGATAAGGAAAGAATAGGTATCTTTGGTGAAAGCTCAAATTAGAACATCAAGGGAAAAGACATAGTAGTTGAATTTGAAATAAGTTTTGAAGTAACAAGCAAGGTCTTAAACTCTAGAACACCTATAAAAGACCTCTAGTCAGGAAACCAAATATTCAAGAGTACTTATCATTTAATGGTTATTGTTTTCAATGCAAACAAATTTTACATAAGGCTACAGAGTGTAGAAGAAATAAGGAACATGGTATTGAATGCTTTAACAATTGTAAGCTTGGTCAGAAAAAAATCATTATATAAATCATTTAACTAATTTGACTAGAATTAATGTTATGAATGATATCTTTCATGTTAATTTCTATTTATGTGATGGTTATGGTCACAAAGTTAATCACTGCAGATCCAGATCTTACTCAATAAATTTAGGACAAAGGAATATTAGATGTCACAAATGTAGTGAATCCAAACATTATGGTAACATGTGTAGATATTTAACTACTCTTGAAAGGTCTAAAAATAAAAAAAAAGTTTCATAATTTGATGAATCTAAGAAGGAGATTCTCATGGTATGGAAGAAAAAAATAATATGTTAAGAGAACTCATTTGTGGCACTCGACCTCGATGCAAGTACTCCCAAAATTTGAGCCAATTACATTTGTTAGGAGGATTTTTGAAATGCTTATCCTGTCAGTTCCCCCTCTCTAAAGTAATGTATAATGAAATTTTCACATTATTAATTTCGATCTAGCTAATTTAAAATCAAAGTACAATTAAAGGCAACATCAATGTCCTTTTTGGTAGAAAAATCATCATGAGAAATTAAGGATAAAATACTAGATTTTCAAATCATTTCTAATATTCTTCAAAGAGGAAAATAAAGTTTTGTGAAGCAAAGAAGGTATTGAATAAGATAAATCAATCAAAATCATGGAATCCAAGTTGGTTACAAAATCCACAAGTAATAACTCTGAGAAACTAAAAGGGTGAAATTAGATGAAGATCATCGAAAGATAAGAGAAATGGAACTTGGGTTGAAGGATGATGGGTTGGAGAACATTAGAACCTTGAGAATAGATCTATGGGCCAGAGAATTCCCCTAGTTAGATAAAAAATAATCTATCTTATTCTTGTTGAGATAATTTGAGGATGACAACGTCATTTTTGACAATCCTTATCTAATCACTAGGGAAGCCATTGAAGCTATTACTAGATTATGCAGCCTTGGTAACCTCCCTTGGAAGAAAGAGATGAAATAAAGAGACATTGAGGAATTTAATAGTATTTAAAAATACCCCAAGGTTTATTGATAAACACCATTTTTGATCTTGTGGTCAGGTATGTTGCTTACAATATTACTTACGAAATCTATTTTGTAAACCATGAAGGTTCTATATCGTCTATTGTTGTGCATCTTGAACATGTGCTTGTGAAGGGAAATAAATAGTTTGAATTGTGTAGTGTGATAATGTATAATATAATTGGTAATATCATAATGTCTTTGGTTGAGGGTTATTCTTTCCATATTTGGTCTCTGCTCATGTGTTTAATATTCCACTTTTTGAATTCATTGCCTTCAACAAAAAATATTGAATGGTTACCTAAAAACACTATTAGAAAGTAAGTTTGTAAATATTTAGAATATATGGAATATAATGAAAATCAATGAAAATTTAATGTCCCATCCTTGCAAATGGATTGATGCTCTGATTTGGTATTTTTTGTGCTATGCCTATCAATCATTTTTAGGAGAGTTCCTCCTTCAGTCAAAAGAAATTAGAATTTTTCATTAATGATTCCCCTCTAAAGCATAAGAGAGGGGAAAATAATATAAAGATAAAAGAATGTTAACGTTATAAGACACTGAGAAAGGGGGTGAATCAGTGCATCTGTAGATCTACAAAATATTTTCATCAACTTAAAAAGTAATCAACATGCAAATCTAAATATATATTAAATCATAAAAAAAACATGCATCCACAAAATCAACACAAAGACACCAAATTGTTTGCATGGAAACCATTGTTAGAGGGAAAAACCATAGTCCAAATTAACACCCATAAATCTCACTTGTCCACCAATACAATCTACCCTATTAGGATCATTACAACACCCTACTAAGGGTATACCTAGTTAAGACTATATATATCCCGGTTAGGAGCTATTACAAAATCCTCTTAGGAACTACCCTATTAAAGAATTTAAAACTCCTTTTGAGAGTCATCCAGTTAGAGGATTTAAAATTCATATATGTTACGATCTTGCATACCCTATTAGGAGTAACATTGTTAGAGGATTTTGATCACAAGTCAATTAGAACTTTCCTTGAGAACGAAATCAAATAAATTTATTTGAATATAGCACACTCTTATGAAAAATGCACTTCACTACTATTGAAATTGCTACTTTGAATCTACAAACTTTTCCTTAATTGATCAAAATCATCACAACATCAAAAACTTCTTTTTTATTTTCAATTTTATCTCTTATAAACATATTCAGGTAGGTGGAATAACCCTAAAATGTGTTACCTGAGTCTGCCTCTAAATGCCAATCAAAATTCATAAGTGATAATTTCAACATAGGAAATTTGAATCCTCAAGGTTGTACCACAACAATACAATAAAAAATTAAATGATCGCTGATCAATAATTTACCGCTACCTCAATTTAACTGATTTTACTAGACCAGTTGACTATTCTTGCTGATATTACTTGTGTTTGCCTTAAATCTATGTTTGTACATTGAATCTGGTTATGTGATCATAGATGTAGTAGGTAAACATGACTCTTTAGATACTTCTTGAACGATCACACCATCTGAATATTCCAGATCATCACCTTCCAACACATTTACCTTGACTGACTTTATTATCACAGATTGACTGAGTTCTTAGAAAAATCCTTGTGCAATCAACTTCATCACTAGTATAATAGACTCAATCAACCTATAAGACAAGTTTCCAATAATGAAAACACTACAACATTCATCACATGATCTAGGATATGATCATCTTCATCATATGCCAACAATATCCCCCTTTTACATTAATGGAAACACTTAGAGAAAAATTGATTAAGTGTCCAATGATTGAAAAAATATAATCAATAAGTGCAGAGATTCCAAAATTCAAAGCTACAAAAATAATAACTCCCCTAAGGTAATATATTTACTCACCCTTTCTAATACTTATAAATTTTTCAGTACAACACAAATCCCACTTTTCATTACACCACTACTCCCCCCTTGACAATAATGACAAAGGTAATACAATGGATAACCAAAAGGAAAAATTATATTTAGAAAGAGAAGAATATACTTATTTAAAATCGACTAAATACATATGCAAAAATGGCCTTCAAAACCTATAAGTCATTAACCCAAGTGTTCAGTAGGTCCTCCATGATAAGTATATTCCCATGCACCAAATATGGAAGATCCTCCAATCCTTCTACAATATGCAGAGCAGGTGAGACTAACACTATTCCAACCTCTTTAACACCTTTTTGCAAAATCTCCAACTTACGAATTAATAGAATTTGTAACTTTATTAAGTTTGGAATCCTATTTTCCTGCTCATCTCTATAAGTCTTAATCTTATTATTGATTACAATAACTTGAGCTCCAAAACTTGTAGCTAAACCATTGATAGTATAAAAAAAAATTAATAGCCTTAGCTCCAGTTGAGCTTCACTTATCGTCCTATCTGATTCCTTCAAAAATTGTGAAAAATCAGAAGTTGAGGTAATAATCTAACCACCTTTAGTTAGACCATTTTTCACCCTATTCATTTCCATTGTTAAGGTATTTCTCTCAAGTATAATAGATTGAGCCAACTTTTATAACCTCCTCCTTTAATTATCTCTTTTTTCTCATATTGTTGGATCATCCTCTAGACTTTAGATTCTCTCTCTAGTACCTATGACCAATTTACCTAACTGTTCAATCAGTGTGGCCTTCTCATCATACTTTACTTTAGTTCCTAAGTCAGATAATACATCTCTTGCAGTTAGTATAGCATGTGCCTCTTGTTTCGTCTTCTCCTTCTATTATTTGAACTTAATAGCCATATAAATACTTATCATTTCCATAGCACTCATAGCACTCAAATCTATTTTACCTTTAATAGATGGTATATCTTCTTCCATACCAATTATTATAGAAGACATAGACATAAAAGTTGTTACCTTTTTTTTCTACTTGTCTATGGTCTTCTCCTTATGTTCATATTCAACTTCTTCATTTCCACATGTTGTCTCCATCACTGGTACCTGTTGTAGTTGATCATCTACAAGTGTTTCAATTGATGCATATTTGGTCATATCCTGATTAGTTCCTCTATTCTATATCTCTTTCTCTTTTCTTTTTCTTTTGTGTCCTTGGGTGCTTGCTCATTTTTCTCTATAGTATTCCTTTATTCTTGAGGACTATCCCTGACAGGAACATGACCTGTCTTGTCCATGGTATTCTTATGATCATCCAAATAAACATTATCAAGTGTCATATTCACACCATTTATGGTCCACCCTTCATCGGTAAGTTGAATATTCTCTACCTCACTCTCTTCTCCTTTCTCCTATTCCTCTTCCACTTCTCCATGTTCTTCATCCTTCTCCTCAACAATACCTAAGTGTTTCTTCAAAATACTCTCTTTTTCATCTTGTACTGATTGAGAATCACCATTAAGTAGTCTTGTAACTCTTGTCTTAGTCTTGAATGAAAGTCTAATTTTCTTAAGAGTTCCTTTGATTTCCTCTTTTCTCATTTCCGGTTGTAATTTTACTAAGAGATATTCTATTATTTATTTGTCTTGATTTAATGTAGCCTTCCATCTAACTTCATTTTTACCATATAAAGAAGTGGGAATTTGTTCTTTCAATTGAATAGGGACTTGAGTTAACATATGTATACTTCCTACAATAGCATCTTCAATTTTCCTTTGATCTTCCTCGCTAAACTTGTCAAAATACTTGTTGACACCAGCAAATATACCTCAATTCTTGATTTTATCAATGATAATATAAAAAAAGATTTCTAAAGTTTGGTTTAAAAATTTAATGGTGGGGGAACCAATGACTTTATATTTATTACCTTGAGCCTTTAAATGTTTTTCTTCTTCTTCTGACTATGTTCCTTAAGCTTCCTCTTGTCCCTCTTTGTACCCTTTTGCCTTCTTATTCTTCCTATTTCCCACAACCTTCATTGCAGTAGTCTCCTTTTCTTTTGTGGGCTCAGGTTGTGTTGGCTTTACTGATCTTCTCACTAGAATCTTTTTTGGGATAGAGGGTTTCTCCTTCTTTACTTTTGTAGCACTCCTTGTCTGCCCACCGGTAGGGGAACCACCTGTTGTAGAAGAAACAACTTCCACATCATCATCTCTAGTAACTATTTCTGATGTGCCACCCTTCTAATCTTCATTTCTTTCTCTTTCCTTATAAATAAATTCTTGTGTGAATCCTTTCTTTAGAGAAACATCCTCCACTTCCTTCCTAATCTTCTTCTCTATGACCAGTTTGTTTAACTTGTTAGAAACTTCAAGGGACTTCTCCTTGTAAGTTCCAAACTTGAAAGAATTAAAATAAAATGGCTTGGATAATAGATCTTTAACATGTAAGGTTAAGAAATTTTTATCTACCTTGTAATCCATAGGAATGTCCCATGATCTCTTGGGTCCTACTACCTTCATTTGACAAGTATCAATATCTACCATGAAGTAGATATAACTATCATAATTATCAATAATATTAGCTAGTATCCTCTATCTTTGATGTATTTTATTATAAAAAAATATTGAAATAACCCCCATACCATCTTAGTGAAGTCATTCTCAAGAACTATAGCATATTTTCTCATTTAGATAAACACTAGTGTGTTAGCTGACCAAGTAACTTGACGAATGCTGAAGAAAAGGTTTTGGAATTAAAAATACAAACTATATAGTCAGAAAATAGAAGCACTTCCATTTCAAACTATTTTATCCCTCTAAGTAAGTGGTTTGGGGTCATTTCAGGCACCTTGAATGGGTATATGACTTGGATCTAGCTTTTCCCCCTGTTCTGCCACATTTTCCACTTCTCTCCAGCCTATTTCTGGCACCCTGATCTGCAAATCTAAGTTCCTTTACCTCAGGTTCAAGCTCAACCTTCTGGGTCAAGGTCAAACTCAATCCTGACCTAGGTCAAGGTTTATATCAACCCTAACCTAGGTTAGATTCAACCTTGAACCTGACCCAGGGTCCAAATTTTAAGTTTTCAGGGTTTCCCGATGTCGGGCTTCAAAAAGATTTAGTTCTCACTTCTGGGTCGACCGTTTTGGTCTTTGAGGAAATAGCTCTTGAAATTATATTTAATATAGGTCCACTTCTAGAGATATAGGTCTAATTGGAATTTAATTCTCTTATGTAGTCCTCTCATTGTGCCCTAGATTGGTATATGAGGAAGCTTTCTCCTCTCATTTTCTCTAAGCATGAAGAAAAATATAAGATGCAAGAATCAATTTCATCCATCCAAACACTATGCATGATCTATTGAAGAAATAATCTACTCTCAAGTATTCTATAATTAAAAGACATTCAAGTATTCAATTCATCAAGGAGATTCATTGGTAGCTATTGAAGGATTCAAGCTCTATGAAGCCCTCTTGTTGAAGATTTCTCCATCCACATCCATGCAAGCCTCTTCCTATTCTAATATCCATTCAATATTGGTGTTGAAGATCTAAAAGAAATTTATTTAAGACATCCTACATCCTAAATTCTACATTCTACATTCATTTGGTTCATACATACTTGTGGATCCAAGGATTCAAATCCACCACAAGGGTTTCTACACAAGAAATGTGAATTGGATTATTTTCTTTGTTTATTTATGCAATTTCAATTATACTTTAAGGTTAATTCCAAAAATGGGGTTTTACTAAGGCAAAACCTTCCCCCCAACAAAAAAAACCATTTTTCTCGTAGGTACATGTACATGACAATGGATTTAGGAACAATTTTAGTTACCCTTTTTGGCCAACTTTTAGGATCCACGAACAAAATTTAGGCAGAGAACTACAGGTCTAGGTTGACATTATTGGGTATGATTTCCCCCCACAAAAAGGTCAAGGTCAACTTGTCTCAAAAAATGAAAAGATTTCTTGGTTTTGTTTGTCTCTGTGTTTTTGTTCCAAATATTGTTGCAGAATTTCCCGAAACTCAACACAAACATTAGAAAATAGGATTTTCCAGATCTTCTATATTTTGAGGTTAGTACTTGTCTTCAATTAATTTAAATTAAGGTTTTAATCAATTCAAATCTATTATATACTCTTCATCCATTATTTAGGATTATAAGGATTTCTTCTTTCTTATTATTTCTAATCGATTGATACATTTATGCATTAACCATTTTCTTATGGTTGATGAAAGTGAATCTTTCCTTTGTGAAATTTTGGGCTATGAAGAGAATCTTATCTTCTCCTCAACACTATTTTCATACCTTACAACATATACATACACACCATTCATTCGTACATTATTCAACACTTTCTATATTTTATATCTCTACATTTTCGTGAACCGGCGATAGACGACTCTTTCTTTTTGGTGTTAGATTTACATTTCATGTTAGATCTTTCATTCATATTAGATTATCCTTCTTTTATGTTATTGCATTTAAATTTTCTTAGTTTAGTTCATTTACATTGCATTGGTGTATGAGATTTACTACCTCTAGTCCTACTTATAATATTTTGATTTGAGGAAGTCACAGACTTATAGGTTCCTTTGATCTTGAGTCTTCCTCTCATCTCCTTAGGATCGTAGATGAAAATTTGATCACTCATGATTCCAATCCTTCTACGAAGCATAACTCTTCTCACTCATCTCATGATGAGGATGATTCTTGAAGAGGTCCTCCTGAACAAGTTGAAAAAATATCAACCGAACTTGATAAAATGGGAAATTGGCTTATTCAAGAAAATCGTAATCAAGATTCTATCCAAGCTATAGTGGCTCTTAAGAAATTCATTCTTCATAGTGATCAAGGTGTTAATCTCTTGCATGGTATTACTCATCTTGTGCATTTAAATGTTAAACCTTTAGCTCTAGAAGCTCAAGATTTAGGATGTACTCCTCCTATCACTAGTGTGGAACCTTCTTCTATTCCTTTACCTAGAAATCCTACTTACACTCCTCCTTTAGTGACTACATATCTTACATTTTCTAATCCTCTAGCTTCAAATCTTCTACTTCCATCTCTTCCTATGAGTGTTCCATCGGTATATTTACCTACCTCACAACCCTCATACCATAGTGTTCCTTTTTCTTGTTACAATCATCTTCCAACTGTGGTTCCAAATTTTCCACCATTTGTGTCTTCTATTCCCGCTACTTCCTACACTTTTCCTAGTGTTCCTAATTTTTCTATGCCTCTTATTTCTTCTAATGATTTCACCATCATTAGTTTGGCTCAAACCGTGTCCTCTTTACAACAACAACTTACATCTTTAACTCATTCCAAGTTTAGTATTCCTACATGTGACATGGGTAGTCCTTTATCCCTAGACATTATTCATGCTCATGTCCCTCAACAAGATGATATGCCTCGTCTTGAGAATTACAATGGTAAGGGAGATCATGTCACTCATGTTAAAACATTTCAAATCCTTTATAGTGACTATTCTCATGACCATAGGATTTTATCCAAGTTGTTTTCTAGAACCTTTCATTATAAGGCCTTGCAATGGTATTGTTCCTTGCCTCCTTATTATATTGATTCTTTCCCAAAACTTGCTAATACCTTTATTCAACAGTTCCAAAATAACATTGGTCTACAAGTGTCCTTAACTGATTTGATGCATTGTAAACAAAATACTAAAGAGAAATTAACTAAATTTATTGGTAGATATAAGCATTTGTATGCTCAGAATTCTTATCATGTTCCTGATATTAATATTCAACATATGTTTATTTCAAATTTGCAAAAGGATATTAGGGATAAGGTTCTGCTTACTGAATTTACCTCTTTTAAACAACTTTGTGCAGCGCTTCATAATTATAAATTACAAGTGACTCAATTTGAGAGCAACACTACAATGACTCCTGTTCTACTTGATAAGAGTGATGCTGCTCCTAATCCCAACAAGTTTCAAAAGCCTACCAACTATGTCAAAATCAATAAACAAACAAATGCATTTTTTGATCAAGTTGTTGCTGCATCCCACAATGCCACTTCTGCATCCACTAATTTTTGTTTGAGTCATGTGTTTAATCCTGTTTCTAAATCTTTACATCTATCATGAGTAAATTGTTGACTACGAATATGGTTACTTTACCTCCTATTCAACCTATTCTTCCTACTACGATGGCGTCAAAATATTTTTGTCAATACCATCATCATGTTGGGATTAATGGGAAGTATGTACTGAGAGGGGAGGGGTGAATACGTACCTCTAAAACTTTTGTATCCATTTTATCAATTAACCTTTGTAATCAATTGTATATCCATTCAATGTGATTTAAACTATCTTGATGTGAATTATATCAAATCATAACATTAAAATAGATGTGAACATTCATAGAAACATTCATGGAAGTAAATTGATACATAACACAAGATATGATATTACAGAAAAATCCCGTGAGGAAGTAAAAACTACGGTGGGGATGACACCCAATAAATCTTGACTATCTGTAGATTGGAAGGGGCTGGTTAAGGCTTACAATTTTGACCACTTCTGACGATCTACCCTGTTAAGAGTATCAGTGGCGACCTGTTAAAGTCTACTTTGTTAAGAGATTTAGCAACACTATTGAGTGTGCACTTGGTTAAGAGATTTGTTGTTAGACTATTAAATCCACCTTCCTTGAAAGGATTTTTACACTTTGCTCCACTTGTTAGAATGATAGAAAATTAGAAATTGAACTGGTAAATGTAATCTCCTATTGCTGATATAGATCCAATTTAGTTTACATGAAAAATATTATCACCTAATTGTGATTGAATAATACCTCTGATTCTCGGTATGCTCTATTCTTTGTTCTTGCTAACCAACTTCACCTTTTTCTATTCCTATTCTTGAAAATCTTAATCTGATCCATATATGTGCTCATTTGATTCATTCATGTTCTCCTCTCTCTTCACATTGATAATAATGAATGATTATATCATCTATTTATATATGGATTGACTTCATCAAGTTTCGATATAAACAATGTTAACTCTAAGATCAGGTTTAGAACTTATACCTAGATCTCCTAGTCTATGTGTTTTAAATCAATTAGACTGATTACAACACTTACATTCATGTATCTTTTCCCTAAAGAAATGGATTTAAAACAAATAGATATCCTATAAATAGAATACACTTTCTTGATCTGATGTGGAAGTTAGATCCACTTTTTGCGGGCTGCAACTAACTTTCGGTTCTGTCTGTCGGTCATGCTTGACTGTCCTTCAGTTTTGTTCTATCGATTTTACTTTAACTGTCTTGTCGGTCTGCACTATATCTTGCATATTGGGTTCCTCTTTCAGGTTCCTCTTTATCTTTCTACTTTGGATTTCAGTTTACACACTAAGTTATGTCAGTTCTCTTTTCACTTAGTCATCTTCGGTGATCTCTTAGTATCTGATCTTCAGTTTTCCTAGTAATGTCTTTCAGTGTATGTTTATCGAAAGTATTGTTTGCATACTAATAGAAAATTAATGTCATCAATCTCCCCCTTTGACATTAGTATCAAAAATTGATATGTGCACAACATTAACATAATGTTAAGTATATACAACATATATAATCCTTAGTCATTTAATGACTCCCCCTATGTATATGCTAGTATAACTATAGATATGATGTATTTCCTTCTACATATCATTTTCTCATATGAATATACATATACACATTTGCCATTTTCCCATATGAATGAATGAATGTATACATGTCATTTTTTTTATTTTTTTTGTATTTGTACTCATATCATTTTCCCCCTTTTTTGATATTAAGGGCAAAGGTCTTTACCTTAGAGCTTATAAAAAATGTGGGAGTGTGAAGACTTCATGTCTTCCATCATTTTATCCAATTGTTCTTTGAGGTTCTAAAGAGCCATGTGGCCGAGTGTGATCTTTGAGTGCATGTCATAGATACTGTCTGCTATAGACATCTCTAGGGTTGCTATCAGTTGCCTTGCTGAACTGATATGCTATTGGAGAAGTATAAGATTGGGTAGAAGTTGAGCTTGGAGCTCGGTTACTTCTTCCCTAAAGTGTGTTTCTTCATCCCATAGTTCTTTCCTTAACCATTTTATCTCAATTATCTTCTCATAATGCAGCTTGACTGCATTTTCTCCATCGGTGGTTAAGATTTGTGCACTATTTGCTAGATTGGTATCCAGGTTTGCAATGTTTTCAGTATTCTCTTTAGTGAAATTGTCTATTGTGCTCAATGTTTGAATCAAGGCTATAGCTTCAGATATGATTGGATCCAATTTAGATATGAATTCTGATAGCTTTACCTTAGTTACTGCCACTTCTTCATTGATGTTCTCAATGACCTTTTTTTGGTATTTCATCTCTGATCTCTCCTCTATTGCCTTCTCAGCATCAATGTTCTGAGTTGTGATTGCATCGACTAGAGTAGCTAATTGATCAAGTATGGTCTTGTTTTGATCAATATCAAAATTGGGTACAATTTGATGCAAAATGTCCTGTGTTTTCTCCGGTACCATGGAGTCCTTGTGTTGTTTCTTCAGCTTTTTCTGCAATGCCTTCTGTTGGTACTCCTAAATTTGGAAGAAATTTGGAGTGACCATGTTAAAATTTTCAGACAAGCAAAGTCAATACCCTTGAAAATTGTGTGAGAGGACTCAGTTGGAGTGCTTGTAAAAGATGCCCGGATGATTTTCATGAGATACAAATTGGGGAGAGGCTTTAATGCCTTTTATTTGTCATATGCAGTGGGTCCCAGCTCCTGATTTTCAGTTCTGACATGTTTAGGGAGTAGTCATTTTGAGGGGGTCACCTAATTCTGCATCTTTGCTAAGTTGTCAATTTGCTGTCTGGAGCCTACTTTGCTTCTGAGTATCCTACACCCTGTTGAGTTTCAAAGTTTGCCACTTTGGGACTGTTTAGCATGCATATCAGAGAGCTTATGTTTTAGATCTCAGACTGTTCTGAATCTGTTTGATAAGTTTTCATACTTCCCAAAGTTTGTTGTTCATGAACTGTCTGCATTTTTGTCCTGCCTAGAAATCTAAATAGCCCAGTTTGCCACATTATAACTTTTGACCAATTCACCCAATTGATAAAATTCCTTTTGTACTGTGTTCTAATGGTCACACACTCCATATTTTTTAGTCTATAGATCTTTATGGAATCAGATGATAAGTTTTCAAGAACCATTCTGATAGTGATTAAATCTGATTTCCTATGTATTCAAGTTCATAATTACTAAGTTGCCTACTTTGAGCTTTTGAAAGTCTATAATTGGGTGAACATTTTGGATAATTAAAGATTGACCTGCATTATAGACCTAGGAATGAACTCCTTTGAAGATTCCCAAGCCTTGACCAATCTGGTTGATCACTTTTCTTTGTCGATTTTGAACCCGATTTTTGCATATTTACTATGTTAAAATTCAGGAAGTGTTAGTGTTATCTTTGCAGATCGGTATCAGTTCAGAAGTTTCTTTTCAGAGGAAGACAACTGGGGGGTCATGTTCTAAATATCACATTCAATCAAGCTCCAGAGGTTGGGTTTCTGGAAGATCTTTTTGATGACCCTATGAGTTCAGTTTCAAAGGCAGTTTGTTTAGTTTGCAGTGCGGAAAAGAGTTAAGTTTGCGAAATGCCCTACTTTGCCAGTGAATAACTTTTGGCCAGTTGATTCTTTTGAAAAATTTATTTTTTCATTGTCTTGCAAAGCTGACATACTACTTCCAGTTCAGATTTGAGCCCCCTATTAATCCATTTGTTAGCCTTTTAAAATCAATTACGGCGATTAAAAATCATTTTTGACAGTATGTTTGCAGGAATAGAATAAAAATGACAATTTCAAAGGTTAATATCTTTCGACTCGGGTACATTCACGAGATGCCATTTTGGGGAATGATATTTTATAGATCAGAGAATGTGCCTATCAGAGAGCAATGTCTGATCAAATCATTATGTCAGTTTTCAAAGGCAGCTCCGGAGGTCAGTTGCCATTAATGTGTTAAGTTTGCGGAAATGTGAAAAGTTGTTAAAACATCGCCAGTTCAATATTTCACTGTCCATTTGTGGTAACTCATTTTAGGTGACCATGGTTGCAAGTAATGGCTATGGATAAGGGGCTCTATGCGCAATGTCAATTGTTGATGATCTTATTGCAATTGTCAATCTTGGATCTAGTCCAATTCACGGCTCTCTCTTTTTCGGATATTCGTTATCAAGGAACGTCAATGTATCTGTAGATCAATAACGAATCAAAGTACAAATTGGCATTGATCAGTGCTCATCCCGACTTGATTGTCTTTCTTTTTGAAGCCAAGGGACCGCTTTTCTTACATAATAATCAAAGCATTTACAGGGAGTTAATGGATGGTAAAAGTCTTAAATCGACTTTAAATGCAAAAGGCACACGTTTATGCATTTGTGAAAGAGGAAGTATGTCTATATTAATAAACTATGAAGATAAGCCAATAGCCTATGTAGCATTTTGTGGAGGCAGGTTGAAGATTTTAAGACACTCAATACAAACTACTTTTTAGTCCAGCATTGTCAAAAGTCTGCGCTAATATTGGGGAGTTTTCTTTGAGAAGAACATTAGGAGTTTTCCAAAAGGGATGCACAACAAATGAAGACCATTTTAAACAAAATGGATTGCAAAAATTAATAAACCAGCCCTGTGCAAGTATAATGTGAAGCAGATTTTTTAAAAAGATTGAAAGCATATCAAGTATAACAGTCTGCGCAAGTAGTTAAGGAAGGAAATTGCAGATTTTTGGACTGTTAAAGACCAACATTGCAAATAGCATTGTCAGCAACATGCTATGATATAGAGGGGGGTAGTTTTTTAATGACCTTCATTGCCAGATATCCAGCGCAACAACCATGGAAAGGGGTGCATGAACTATTTGACCAAAATGTCAAAAGCATAATGTACTGCAAGGGCCAGCAAAGCAATACATGGAGGATTTAAATACAGACCAAGTATGAATTGTTTGAACAAGATACATCCCAAGCTAATGTAATATGCAGATTTTAGAATATTAAAAACAAATGACATTACAAACAGAGATTTCCAGCAGACTGCGATAGCTTTTGGAGGAGTTGTTGGAGGTTTTTAAATGTTTTTAAGTTGAAATTTGTAGAAGTAGATCCACAGCAAGGGGCACTTTGAGCACTGGAAGACAACCATGGTGTTCATTTGCAGAGATTCGACCCCTTTAAAGAGCAGTTTTGATGTGAAGAACCCAGGAAAGATGAAAAATAGTGAATTCATGTTGTCCCACATTCACTCTATGGTAGATTTTTTGATCTTTATAAGCAAAAACACTTACATCCAATGTAAATAAGAAGCCCAGAGGCTCTTAGCAAGCTCTTAGGGGCTAGAGGAATAAAGACTTGGACTGTACATAGTGTTTTGAGGCAAATTTCGAAAATGACTTTAAAACTCATCAAGTCCAATATCCCACATTGTTCCCACAAGTGGGTTGCAAAATGTTTATAAGGAAGGATGCAAACATATAAATTTGAAGTTGAAAGAGAAGGCTATCCGCGCACGCCCTCATCTGACCACCTCAGTTTCTGTGCCCAAAAATGCAGGTAAGGAAATTTTGATGAAAATGAACGAAGCACTTGGTCGCGATGTTGCGAGATCCGCATGGTCGCCCAGTCAGGAGTGAAACTGAAGGTAACTGTCGGAGCTCAGAGACCTGGCGACTGACCACTAGCGGTCAGTCATGCAGTCACGAGACATGAAAAGTTAACTGCAAAGATTCGGCGACTAACCGCTAGTGGTTAGTCACGAAGTAGCTAGATGCCGAGGATGACTGTCACAATAAGAGGATGGATACTGGTCGCCAGGTTGCCAGATGAAGTTAGCCGCCGTGTGCAGGTCGCCAGGTTGCCTAGAAATGAAGGAAGAATTAAAATTGACTTGCGACTTTGATTTCCAGCTTGTCGCATGGTCGCCGGGTAAATTTAATGTTAAAATAAGTTATGCACAGTTTTTGACAGCGAATGAGAATATGCCACGTGTCAATTTCTGGTGTTTTCTGGGCAATGTATGCATTAATCTGAGATTTTCAGAGACTTTGAAATATGCATAGGATGATTTTCAAAGAGAATTTTAATATTTTTATTGCAAATTTTATATGATTATTCCCGAAGTTTTTAAAAGGCATTGGAAATCAAATTTTTACAGATTAAAAGATCAGATTTGGGATGAGAAAACAATGATCAATTTTGCAGAATGAAACAAATATGTTTATTTTTTTTTTAAAGATTTGACAGATAATTTTGGGGGAAGATATTTATCAGAGACAAATCATATTTGCATAGAGGAAAATAAGATAAATGCATAATATTTTAATTGCACAGGTCAAATTTGAAAGAGCTTTCCAGAGAATTTTTGAAATCAGATTTTCAAAGGGAAAATATGACTGGATTTCAGAGATATTTTGCAAATAAGATCAGATTGGAAACTTTTCAGTGGGAAAAGGAAAGATATTTTGCAAGAGATAAAAGCAGATATTTTCAGATAGAGGGACTCATTTTTAAAGATATATCAGATATTTTCTCAGACAAGTGGAGTTGAAAAATTGACTAATTAATCAGATATTTTGAAAAGAAGGAATGAGTAAGAATCAGATTTGAGAAAAAGACATGTGTCAATTGCTTAGAAGTTTTAGGGTTTCTCCTTCTTCTATATCTTTCTTTCTTTTCTCAGTTGTAAGGGTTCCTTTCCTCTGCTCTGTTCTAGTTTTTTCCTATAGATGCCCAGAGCAGGACCCTGTTGGTTTGGAGATTTCTATTTGTAAAGCTTGCTTCTTTTTCATGTTTACTTCTTGTGTTTATTGTCTGGATATCTGGAAACGACTTGGATTAATGAGAATACAGTGCAGTTCCTATTCATTATTGTCTTGTGTCTTTTGATTGTGGTTTGTGCTCTAGTATAGTTCATTTGTCAGGCATCTGGAATATACCTACTACAAGGTAGTGTGTCTAATCATTTGTGAGTCTTTCTCAAGGAGAGAGTTAAATTTTGTAAATGA
>MU225212.1:349172-370372 GCA_018584345.1 Thuja plicata | reverse complement strand
CAAAAATAAAGAAGGATATTATCCAATCCTTAGCAATTAGCCTTTCTCTTGTCAAAAAGGAGTTTTCATTCAAGTATAATCAGTATACTGTTATTTTAAGGTTGTGGTACAAGAAAAAGTGCTAACAAATTGGCGACTCTGCTGGGGAGTAAATATACAAAGCTTATTAAAGAAATCAGAATTTCTGGAGTAAGTCAATAGTAAGACAGTCATAGAGTCATGTGTTACAAAAAGGAACGGATATATTCCCCATGCTTTATAAAAAGACTCAAGTCTGTATGTTGTTTGCTGCAAAATGTTTTAAAAGTTTCTACCTGATCTCACTAATAGTGAGTGGCGACTCTGAGCTCTGATTTGCACCAGTGTGCATGTGAAAGAAAGATTACAAAGAAGGTGAGCTTGCAACGACAGTGACAACAAATATTTTACATGTTTTGATGCTGATTTAAAGGTGCCTTCAAAGCACACATGTTTTGCAACAGCTCAAATACATTCAGGTATTTTCAAAAGTTTTAATAATTTTCCTTATCAAGTGATTATAGCACTAAATAAAAAGGAATCAGTTAAAAAATGAGGTTTACATGTTTCAAGTTTTACTTGCATCTGTGCAAAATTTAAAGGAAATATGTAAGTGGCAGTTTGTAACATTTTTCAACTGCTAAGATGTCACAATCTTTTAATTAGAGGGGTGGTAATTTGTATGGGGCAATTAGTTTTGTGGGTATCCCTGGATATCCAAATCATATCCCATCAAAGGTTAAGGAGTATGTGCCAAAGTTCACTGGTTTTGGAGAACAATCAGCTGCGGATCATTTAGAAAAGTTGGCAGATTTGATTGATGATCATGACATAACACATGAGGATGTTCTAATGAATTTATTTGCAATATCTCTAGCTGAGGATGCTAGGGAATGGTTTAAGGATTTGCCTCATGATTCAATAGGGTCTATGGCTGAAATGAAAAAATGTTTTATTGAACAATATGGTAGCACAGAGGACAATAGTGTTTCTCATACTATATCCTATGTTGAAGAATCTATGTCACATTCAGATCATGATAAAGAGGATCTTGAGGAGGAACTTATCAAGAAACTATCGACCATCCGAAAGCAAATGAAAAAAGAAGAGGCCAATAGACAAGCTCAAATCAGAATTAAACAATTAAAATTGGAATTGTTGAGCCAAATAGCAATAAGTGATGATGAATCTACTGATTTTGAGTCTGAGATTGTTGAAGATGTTGATTATAAATCTGACAGTGAATCTGAATTTAATGATATTCAAAGTGATGAAGATGAATATATACTTAGGGATGATAAAGAATCTACTGTTGATATTGATATTATGAATAAGCTTTATGAACAGCAAGAAGATGAAAAAGATATATGCGGCCAACAAGATAACAGTTATGATGCAGACATAAGTGTTTGTAGTGAAGTAATTATACAAGAAGATATGATTTCAGAGGTTTCACTACAAGACTCCAACAAAGAAGAAATTTGCAGCATCATGCAAGAAGACAGTAAGGAGATGAATGAAGAAGATGACTGTTGTTCCCTTCACAGTGAACAAATTGCAGAGATTTTATCTTTCGAGTATCTCAGATATTCAGAAAATAAAACCTTTGAACTTTCATGTCCAACACATATTGATTTTGACAAAGAAAATGAATCAGTGCATTCTGATGTTGACATATGTGATACTGTTTCTTCTTGCACTCCTTCTTCATTCAGCTACAATAAAATTCAGTTTGATTTATCAGATGATGATATTTTTCGTGTGGTTTCAGATTTAGTAGATGTGGAAAATCCAAGTATGGAGTTGAGTAATGATTTAGAAAATAGTGTGGATTTTGAATCTTATCTTGATTCTAAGTCTGCCTTTGAACTATTTAACAGTGGACAATCAGTGGCTCAAGTTTCAAAAGAAGAAATTCAATGTATTGGTATTTTCCCTCCCACCCACCACTTTTCTTTGAGCTTGTTTAATGATGATGAAATGCAAGATGCTCCTGTTTTTGATGCTCAGATTGTTGCTCCATCTTCTGAGATGATTTATCATGTTATATTTGATGAATCTCCTAAGTTTGATAATCATTTTCCAAATGATGAGGCATCTCATATTTTGCATAAAGATCAAGGTATGTTTTCTTTTGAGATGCAAATGATGGATGTGAATGAACCTCTTAAGGCTTGCCCAAGTGGTATCATGGATATTGAAAGTCTCCCCTTTCAGTTAAATGGTGAGTTTGTCAGTAGTGGTTTACAGCTGAAAGATGATAAATGTCACAGATATTTAAGCATGTTCTTATCTAATGAACGTGACATATATATGCCATAATTTATTTATGATGAAAATCTGCCTAATGTTTATGGAAGCTCATATGAAGAATATGCAGATTTGTTGTCATACAATCAGTTGATACATGGTGACAATGGATTGAATCAGACAAGTAAGAGTGGCAATGTTATCATATTTTTGAAACATGGGGCAGGGAGCTTTGTGTTTGACAGAGGTAAGAATTAATCTTAGTTTTGGGGCTTTGGGCCTCTTATAGATAATATACATATTGTACAGTTGCTTTCCCTTTCAGTTGTGTATTTGCTTTTAGTTAGAGGTTTCCCCATTTTGAGAAGAGAAGAAAGTTTTGTGAGGTGAAAGTTGAGAACAGGAGAAAGAGAAAAGGATCAAATCTGATGTTCAAGTTTTTTGGGGTGGTCTGCTACTCCAGAGATCTGTGGTTCTTGGTATAAACTTGCATTTAACCATCCTCAGTCAGAGCCACTATTGGTACTCCTAAATTTGGAACAAATTTGGAGTGACCATGTTAAAATTTTCAGACAAGCAAAGTCAATACCAATGAAAATTGTGTGAGGACTCAGTTGGAGTGCTTGTAAAAGATGCCCGGATGATTTTCATGAGATACAAATTGGGGAGAGGCTTTAATGCCTTTCATTTGTCATATGCAGTGGGTCCCAGCTCCTGATTTTCAGTTCTGACATGTTTAGGGAGTAGTCATTTTGAGGGGGTCAACTAATTTTGCATCTTTGCTAAGTTGTCAATTTGTTGTCCGGAGCCTACTTTGCTTCTGAGTATCTTACACCCTGTTGAGTTTCAAAGTTTTCCACTTTGGGAATGTTTAGCATGCATATCAAAGAGCTTATGTTTTAGATCTTAGACTGTTTTGAATCCGTTTGATAAGTTTTCATACTTCCCAAAGTTGGTTGTTCATGAACTGTCTGCATTTTTGTCCTGCCTAGAAATCTGAATAGCCCAGTTTGACACATTATAACTTTTGACCCATTCACCCAATTGAAAAAATTCCTTTTGTACTGTGCTCTAATGGTCACACACTCCATACTTTTTAGTCTTCATATCTTTAAGGAATCAGATGACAAGTTTTCAAGAACCATTCTGATAGTGATTAAATCTGATTTCCTGTGTATTCAAATTCAGAATTGCTAAGTTGCCTACTTTGAGCTTTTGAAAGTCTATACCCGGGTGAACATTTTGGATAATTAAAGGTTGACCTGCATTATAGACCTAGGAATGAACTCCTTTGAAGATTTCCAAGCCTTGACCAATCTGGTTGATCACTTTTCTTTGCCGATTTCGAACCCGATTTCTGCATATTTACTGTGTTAAAATTTAGGAAGTGTTGAAGTGCTATCTTTGCAGACCGGTATCAGTTAAGAAGTTTCTTTTCAGAGGAAGAAAACTAGGGGGTCATGTTCTACATATCACATTCAATCAAGCTCCATAGGTTGGGTTTCTGGAAGATATTTTTGATGACCCTATGAGTTCAGTTTCAAAGGCAGTTTGTTTAGTTTGCAGTGCGGAAAAAAGTTAAGTTTGCGAAATGCCCTACTTTGCCAGTGAATAACTTTTGGCCGGTTGATTCTTTTGATGAATTTATTTTTGCATTGTCTTACAAAGCTGACATACTACTTCCAGTTCAGATTTGAGCCCCCTATTAATCCATTTGTCAGCCTTTTAAAATCAATTGCGGCGATTAAAAATCATTTTTGACAGTATGTTTGTAGGAATAGAATAAAAATGGCAATTTCAAAGGTTAATATCTTTTGACTCAGGTACATTCATGAGATGCCATTTTGGGGAATGATATTTTATAGATCAGAGAATGTGCCTGTCAGAGGGCAAGGTCTGATCAAATCATTATGTTAGTTTTCAAAGGCAGCCCCGGAGGTCAGTTGCCATTAATGTGTTAAGTTTGCGGAAATGTGAAAAGTTGTTAAAACATCGCCATTTCAATATTTCACTGTCCATTTGTGGTAACTCATTTTAGGTGACCACGGTTACAAGTAATGGCTACGGATAAGGGGCTCTATGCCAACCTCAATTGTTGATGATCTTATTGCAATTGTCAATCTTGGATCTAGTCCAATTCATGGCTCTCTCTTTTTCGGATATTCGTTATCAAGGAACGTCAATGTATCTGTAGATCAATAACGAATCAAAGTACAAATTGGCATTGATCAGTGCTCATCCCGACTTGATTGTCTTTCTTTTTGAAGCCAAGGGACCGCTTTTCTTACATAATAATCAAAGCATTTACAGGGAGTTAATGGATGGTAAAAGTTTTAAATCGACTTTAAATGCAAAAGGCACACGTTTATGCATTTGTGAAAGAGGAAGTATGTCTGTATTAATAAACTATGAAGATAAGCCAGCAGCCTATGTAGCATTTTGTGGAGGCAGGTTGAAGATTTTAAGACACTCAATACAAACTACTTTTTAGTCCAGCATTGTCAAAAGTTTGCGCTAATATTGGGGAGTTTTCTTTGAGAAGAACATTAGGAGTTTGCCAAAAGGGATGCACAGCAAATGAAGACCATTTTAAACAAAATGGATTGCAGACATTAATAAACCAGCCCTGCGCAAGTATAATGTGAAGCAGATTTTTTAAAAAGATTGAAAGCATATCAAGTATAACAGTCTGCGCAAGTAGTTAAGGAAGGAAATTGCAGATTTTTGGACTGTTAAAGACCAACATTGCAAATAGAATTGTCAGAAGCATGCTATGATATAGAGGGGGGCAGTTTTTTAATGACCTTCATTGCCAGATATCCAGCGCAGCAACCATGGAAAGGGGTGCATGAACTATTTGACCAAAATGTCAATAGCATAATGTACTGCAAGGGCCAGCAAAGCAATACATGGAGGATTTAAATACAGACCAAGTATGAATTTTTTGAACAAGATACATCCCAAGCTAATGTAATATGCAGATTTTAGAATATTAAAAACAAATGACATTGCAAACAGAGATTTCCAGCAGACTGCGATGGATTTTGGAGGAGTTGTTGGAGGTTTTTAAATGTTTTTAAGTTGAAATTTGCAGAAGTAGATCCATAGCAAGGGGCGTTTTGACCACTGGAAGACAACCATGGTCTTCATTTGTAGAGATTCGACCCCTTTAAAGAGCAGTTTTGATGTGAAGAACCCAGGAAAGATGAAAAATAGTGAATTCATGTTGTCCCACATTCACTTTGTGGTAGCTTTTTTGATCTTTATAAGCAAAAAAACTTACATCCAATGTAAATAAGAAGCCCAAAGGCTCTTGGCGAGCTCTTAGGGGCTGGAGGAATAAAGACTTGGACTATACATAGTGTTTTGAGGCAAATTTTGAAAATGACTTTAAAACTCATCAAGTCCAATATCCCACATTGTTCGCACAAGTGGATTGCGAAATGTTTATAAGGAAGGATGCAAACATATGAATTTGAAGTTGAAAGAGAAGGCTATCCGTGCATGCCCTCATCCGACTGCCTCGGTTTTCATGCCCAAAAATGCAGGTAAGAAAATTTTGACGAAAATGAATGAAGCACTTGGTCATGATGTTGCGAGATCCACATGGTCGCGCAGTCGAGAGTGAAACTGAAGGTAACCGCCGGAGCTCAGAGACCTAGCGACTGACCGCTAGCGGTCAGTCACGCAGTTGCAAGACATGAAAAGTTAACTGCCAAGATTCGACGACTAACTGCTAGTGGTTAGTCGCAAAGTAGCTAGATGCCGAGGATGACTGGCACGATAAGAGGATGGATGCTGGTCGCCAGGTCGCCAGATGAAGTTAGCCGCTGTGTGCAAGTCGCCAGGTCATCCAAAAATGAAGGAAGAATTAAAATTGACTTGCGACTTTGATTTCCAACTTGTCACATGGTCGCCAGGTAAATTTAATGTTAAAATAAGTTATGCACAGTTTTTGACAGCGAATGAGAATATGCCACGTGTCAATTTTTGGTGTTTTCTTGGCAATGTATGCATTAATCTGAGATTTTTCAGAGACTTTGAAATATGCACAGGATGATTTTCAAAGAGAATTTTAATATTTTTATTGCAAATTTTATATGATTATTCCCGGAGTTTTTAAAAGGCATTGGAAATCAAATTTTTACAGATTAAAAGATCAGATTTGGGATGAGAAAACAATGATCAATTTTGCAGAATGAAACAAATATGTTTATTTGTTTTTAAAAGATTTGACAGATAATTTTGGGGAAAGATATTTATCAGAGACAAATCAGATTTGCACAGAGGAAAATAAGATAAATGCATAATATTTTAATTGCACAGGTCAAATTTGAAAGAGCTTTCCAGAGGATTTTTGAAATCAGATTTTCAAAGGGTAAATATGACTGGATTTCAGAGATATTTTGCAAATAAGATCAGATTGGAAACTTTTCAGTGGGAAAAGGAAAGATATTTTGCAAGAGATTAAAACAGATATTTTTAGACAGAGGGACTCAGTTTTTAAAGATATATCAGATATTTTCTCAGACAAGTGGAGTTGAAAAATGGACTAATTAATCAGATATTTTGAAAAGAAGGAATGAGTAAGAATCAGATTTGAGAAAAAGACATGTGTCAATTGCTTAGAAGTTTTAGGGTTTCTCCTTATTCTATATCTTCCTTTCTTTTGTCAGTTGTAAGGGTTCCTTTCCTCTGCTCTGTTCTGGCTTTTTCCTACAGATGCCCAGAGCAGGTCCCTGTTGGTTTGGAGATTTATATTTGTAAAGCTTGCTTCTTTTTCATGTTTACTTCTTGTGTTTATTGTCTAGATATCTGGAAATGACTTGGATTAATGAGAATACAGTGGAGTTCCTATTCATTATTGTCTTGTCTCTTTTGACTGTGGTTTGTGCTCTAGTATAGTTCATTTGTCAGGCATCTGGAATATACCTACTACAAGGTAGTGTGTCTAATCATTTGTGAGTCTTTCTCAAGGAGAGAGTTAAATTTTGTAAATGATTTCAGAGAGCAGGACATGGTTGTGAAGATTTGATGAAGAAATATTGAGTTGAGTAGATTGTTTGTAAGGCATTCAATCTGGATTGCATGAAGTTTGCAAGGCATCCTTCAGTATTTCATTAGTTTCTTATTGTTGACATATGTTTTCATTGACTCTTTGCCCAAGGAATAGGCACTGATCTAGAGTTTACTGAGCCAGTGTTTTCTCCATTCAGTCATATACAAATTAATCAATTTCATCTAGTTCTTAGAACAATGAACCGAACTCAGTAAGGACCTATGTCAGTAGGACAGTGTCCATTTTAGTGATTCCTTGGAGAGTGAATCAAAAGGTTAGCCTTCCTTGAGTTTAAACTCATAAAAAGAAGAAGGATAAGCATCCTTATACCACTGTTATTTGTTATTACAGTCATAAGTATTTCCTTGTCAAGCTTTGTTTCAGAATTGTTTCCAGTCATCTGAAGAGTGGTATCTTGTTGATATAATCAGAAATATAATGACATAACAGTGAAGACCCAATCCACCAATTGAGGTTTACTTGAAACATAGTGAACTATCTAGGTAATACCTACCTGAGTATGTGGAGCTCAAAAATAAAGAAGGATATTATCCAATCCTTAGCAATTAGCCTTTCTCTTGTCAAAAAGGAGTTTTCATTCAAGTATAATCAGTATACTGTTATTTTAAGGTTGTGGTACAAGAAAAAGTGCTAACACTTTCCTTTGGCATATTTCTCCATATTCTTGTAATGCTTCAATGTTAAGTGTAGATGGGCCACACTTTGGTATTTCAATGAGTTCGTCCAAGGTGACCTCTAACTTGTTCTTCTTTGATTTCTTCTTCTTCTTCTTCTAAGAATCACTAGAATGTAAAACCATTACCATTTTCTCATCCTTCTCTGTTGTGCTTGATGAAGTGACATGTTGTACTTCTTTCTACTGCTTGGCACCAGTTTCAACTTGCCAGGTGCTTGCAGATGTCTCCACATTTACCTTAACATCATTGGTAGCACGCTTGTTAGTTTCCTCAGGAGTACCATCTTTAGGTTTTTCTCCTTCATTGGTGTCCTTATCTTCATCAGTCTTGGTTTCTGCATTCTTGTCTTGTGAATCTACATCCTTTTCTTTATCTCCTCCTGTAACCTTATCAATTTTGGTTACATCTTGAGTATCTCCGATGTCTTGCTAGCCATTGGTGTTGTCTTTGTTTTCTTCTTCCCCTGCATCCTTGGGAGTATCCCTCTCAAGTGACTTTCTTGATTCTTGCATGATATTTATAGCTTGTATCAATATTGGCATATTTCATGGAATATTCACTTGTGCAGTATCAATTGTTCTATCTTGCTCATCGGTTTTATCCTTTGCAATGGTGACATCATCATCCTTATTCACTTCCTCTGCTGGTTCATCTGTAATGTCAATTACCTTAGTATCCACAATGTTGTCATTTGTGGTATCTGGCCATGATTCATCTGCAACATCTGTAGTCTTGTTTCCGGTTGTATCATCCTCTTCCTTGTCTAACTCAATAGATGTGTCATCTTGAGTTTCCTTGTCAACATATTATTGTTGAAGGTCTTTGTCGGGGCTTTCCTTCTTATTAGGTCTATTCATTATCTTGCACCATTTCTTGTCTTTGTCCTCCTCAAGCTATATAAGATTTCCTTCAAGAATTTGTATGCTCTCAGCTTCGGTGAGAACTCCTTTTTGTACTTCTCCATTATTTCATCTATTTCTACCTTCTTTGATTTAGGTGGCATGAGAGAAACAAGTACTCTCTCTCTTATCTCTTTTTCATTATTGAATGAAAATTTCTAATGGGAGTATAGTCTATCCAAGAGCTCCCTTGGTACATAACTACCTTCAAACTAAATCGGTACATATTTCAACTTGTACATTTTAGCTATGATGGCATCCTCTACTTTATTTTGATCTTTTGGGTCTAAATTCAACCATCTTATGATATTTGAATTAGATATAGATATGGAGTTTGCAATAGATTTGCATATGTCATCAATAGATTCAGGAGGTGTTAGCTTAACACTTTATGCTTCTACAACTTCATCCTGGTTGGTGTCTTCTAAATCCTCTTAGGTTCTTATGAATTTCCATCCTTTCTTGTTTTTCCCTCTCTTGGGTGTGGGAGCTTTCCTCTTGTAACTCTTGACCTTTCCTTTCTTTAGAGGTGAAGGAGTAGAATCTTTAGATGTTTGGCATCTAGTCCTAGAAGAAGTTATTGTCCTTGGATTTTTAGTTGGTGGTGGAGGTGGTGAATTTGAATTTGTTTCCTTGGAGTCATTCTTTCCTTCATCTTTACCAAAAAATACTTTTCTTTGATTTCCTCCTCCTTTTCAACTTCTTCATCCTGTTCAGCTTCTTCCTCGGTTGCTGACAGTATCTTTTTGAGATTCTTCACCATCTTGTCTTTCTTCCTAAAATTTTTCTTAACAACTAGGCTAGATTTTATTCTTGTCTTGGCCTCTTCATATGTTCTAAATTTCAGTTGTTTCTTATCCAATGGTTCATTGATTAAGGCATCAATTGCCTTAGTTGCAAGATCAATGTTGATCTCATACTCTAATGGTTGCAACCTTTCTATCCTTGGTACAATAGGTTTAATGTATGTATTATCAGTATCAACCATCAAACATATCTCATCCTTATACTTTTCAATGAGTTTCTCGGGGATTCTTACCCTCTTTTCCATTCGGTCTTTGAATACATTAAAGTATTCATCCATGACTGTCTCAAAGTTATCTCCCATTGTAGCTATGTGCTCATTGATTTGCATGGTGACTAGTTTGGTACTGTCCCATTTAACATCTCCATCCGACGAGAATGTTTCCCAAAAATAAAATAAGATGCACGTTATTAGTGAGAAAAACTTACAAGTGGTTGACTTTTCATTCTTGATAGTCTTTAAATTTTATTTCAACTGATTCAGGAGTAGTTTAGATAGGTCCAATTATTTTCCCTTCTTCACAATTTTGAACACTGTGTCCACTACACCTGATGTAATGCTATTCAATCTTCTTTCCTGGATGATTTTGTATCCTAGGACACATGCACCGAACTTGATTTCATCATCGGTTATTGTTGTAACTTTAAGTCCTCTACCATCCCATTTGGCTCCTGTCATTTTCTCAGTCTCAACCTTTGGTGGATGCTTGAGTGCCTTTAATTTCTTGATTATGGGGTAACCAGTGACCTCATGGATGACGTCTTAGGTTATTACCTTTGGTTCATCAAGCCATAGCTTGTTGTTATGCATTCATCTTAGCACTAACCAAATCAATTCGGTTTTGAAAACCTTTGGGAACATTAGGGCATTGGTGAGCCCTTTCACTTCAATGTTCTTGTGTTCTTCCTTTAGTGTTCCATCATCATTGCACATCTTTTTATAAGCTTCTTCAACCTCTGATGTTCCTATCTTTGTAATCTTACAGTGTATGAAAGATTGAACATCTTCCACGAGTAAAACCCCAGCTAGTATGCATGAAAATGCTCCAGTGCCATCAGGTTGTGGGGAAACTTCAAGATGGATCTTATTGTTAGGTTCCTCACATGTCAAATTATTAATGAGTTTGAAATCATCCCTCTTTATGTTCTTGGATTTCACGGTCCTTGATGTCGAAGCCATTTTTAATTTTAGGGCTTCCTGCGTAATGCGTAAAAATAGAGTTGTTGGTCTCGTAGAAATTATTGTTTGTGCTTGCAAATATTTCTGATCTGCTTGGGAGTATTGATTGGTTGAGTCATGATCACTCTATAACTTAATTGCTTTCTACTGGAAAATCACCTTGGTTGCTCTGCTTTGGGTGTCATGACAAATGAGTCATTACATTGCCCTATTTATAGTTGTTGCCCTAAAATGTGTGTCATAAATTCTTACCAACTCCTCGGTGTATGAAGACTGCATTTTTCGGTGAAGGATTTACTTCCTTTGGTGACAACATAATGTTTCAGAGCATTTGTTAACTCACTTACTTTTACCGACAGGTTTCGGTATCATTGAAAACTTATTCAATTTCTTGTTTATCGATGAGGCTTGATTTATACTTAGCAACTTTTCTTTTAACTAACACTTCTTGTTAAGTATAAGCAGTCTTAGTTTTGAGTGTATACCAATGGGTTTTGGTATATATGCCCGAAAGCATAGAAATCACAAATTTTAACAAGTAACACCATGATGCATCTTTCTTTATGCTAATTTGGCATTATACCAATATATTATGGAACTGATGTAAAATAATACCTTGGAGTAATGCATTTCCATACTTACTTGTTCTTCTTAGGTGGGGGTGGTGATGTCACTAGATCCATTGGATGGGGTGTCACCATTTGCATTTCTCGGTCCAGCTTCATCATTGCTTTAATCTTTTCTCCACATTTTGTTTCTTACCCTCCGGATGTCTTCAATGGTGTTTCCATTGGGATATTTGCTTGTCTCTGTCATTTGGTCTCTACAATATTTCTTGAGATGACCAACTTTATGACAATGTAAGCATGCCATTATGGGGTTAGTCCAGCCTCTAGAATTTCTAGTCCACTATCTCATACAGTTTTCAGCAATGTGACCATATCATCCACAGGTTTTATAGTTTTTCCAAGTATTGTAGTCCCATACATACTAATTACCGACTCTCTTTGGTTGATAGGGATTTTCATGACCTTTAGGCTTCCATGCTTGCCTTTTCTTTTTCCAGCATTCAAGAGTTGTGTGCCCATTCATTTTTCAAGTAGGACAATACTTGTCCATGTAGATTTCCTTCTATGGTTGGTTCATCTTAGACTTACATTCATATGCTTTATGTCCTTTCTTGTTACATTTATAACATAATCCTATGAATGAAGATGTAGATTTAGGAATACCTTTTATTTTTCCTCTGCATACATTTGATGTATGGCCTTGCTTTCCATAGTGATTGCATGTAAGCTTTCTTGGTCTTGAGTTTGTGTAGACATTCTTTGGATCATATTGATTTGATGATTCTCCATTCTCAGTAAAACCTAGACCGGTATTGTTGTTGACTCTTAGTTGTCCTTCAAGAAAATCATCCATTCTTTTGTTGCTTTCTTTAGCTTTCTTAATAATTTCATTATGTTGTTGCTGAATTCTTATTTCATATTTCAATTTTTTATTCTCATCCCTCAATTCTTTGATAGCTTCTATTCTTTCAATGAGTTCAACATTTAGTGTTTTTTCCTCTTGAATCATAAGAATAATCTAATTTGTAATCTCATGGTGATGCTTTGTGAGTCTTTTTATTTCACACTCTTTTTCTTGTATCTTTTCAGTGATCTTTCTTCTATCATCAATAGATAGTGTTCTTTCTTTCTCAGCTTGTCTAGTATTATTCATGACATCAATCATCCTTACCATCTATGTCTCTTGACTGATTTGTAGAGATTTAAATTGTCCAGCCAGATGTAGATTGATTTCAGTTAGGCTTGTGATGCTTTCTTCTAATGTATTTGATGCTTTGCTTGTAGTTGATCCTGAAGACTCAAATAAATCTGGTATCTCTTCCTCATGATAGTCTGTCTCATTACATTGAGATGCCATATTCTCTCTTTCATCTAGCAGTTGTCTCATGTTGATTCTAGCTTCTTTATACTGTTCATAGAACATTTGAATTTCAAGATTTTTATTCTCTATATTTTTATCAAGTTTGTACTTCTCCATTGTATGATCTTTTCTCTTAAGCCTTTAAGCTTTCCAGGAAGAGACTTAGCTCTGATACCAATTGTTGGGATTAATGGGAAGTATGTACCAAGAGGGGAGGGGTGAATCAGTACCTCTAAAACTTTTGTATCCATTTTATCAATTAACCTTTGTAATCAATTGTATATCCATTCAATCTGAATTAAACTATCTTGATGTGAATTATATCAAACCATAACATTAACATACATGTGAACATTCATAGAAACATTCATGAAAATAAATTGACACATAACACACAATATGATATTGTAGAAAACTCGTGTGAGGAAGTAAAAACTATGGTGGGGATGACACCCACAAAATCTTTACTACCTGCATATTGGAAGGGGCCAGTTAAGGCTTACCATTTTGATCACTTTTGAAGATTTACCCTGTTAAGAGTATCAGTGGAGACCTGTTAAAGTCTACTCTGTTAATAGCTTTAGCCACACTGTTGAGTTGCACTCGGTTAAGAAATTTGTTGTTGGACTGTTAAATCCACCTTCCTTGATAGGATTTTTACACTTTGCTCCACTTGTTAGAATGATAGAAAATTGCAAATTGACATGGTAAATGCAATCTCCTATTGCTGATATAGATCCAATTTAGTTTACATGAAAAATATTATCACCTAATTATGATTGAATAATACCTCTGATTCTCAGTATGCACTGTTCTTGGTTCTTGCTAACTAATTTCACCTTTTGTTGTTCCTATTCTTGAAACTCTCAATCTGATCCATAGATGTTCTTGTTTGATTCTTTCATGTTCTCCTCTCTCTTCACATCGATAATAATGAATGATTATATCATCTATTTATATATGGATTGCCTTCATCATGTTTCTATATAAACAATGTTAACTCTAAGACCAGGTTTACAACTTATACCTAGATCTCCTAGTCTATGTGTTTTAAATCAGTTAGACTGATTAAAGCACTTACATTCATGTATCTTGTCCCTAAAGAAATGGATTTAAAAAAAATAGATATGCTATAAATAGAATACACTTTCTTTATCTGACGTGGAAGTAAGATCCACTTTTTGCAGGATGCAACTGACGTTTGATTTTGTTTGTCAGTCATGCTTGACTATCCTTCAGTTTTGTTCTGTTGGTTTCACTTTAACTGTCATGTCAATTTGCACTGTATCTTTCATATTGGGTTCCTTTGTATCTTTTTGCTTTGGATTTTGGTTTACACACTAAGTTGTGTCAGTTCTCTTTGCACTTAGTCATCTTCGGTGATCTCTTAGTATCTGATCTTCAGTTTTCTTAGTCCTATCTTTCAGTGTATGCTTACCAAAAGTGTTCTTTGCATACTAATGACAAATTAATTTCATCATGTCAAAATGACCATGATATTGAGAAGTGTTATTCTCTAAAACATAAGATTCAAGAGTTAATTGATTCTAATGCTCTAGCTATTGATAATTTTGATGGTAGTGGGAACAAATATGTCTCTCCTCCTAATCAAAAACTTCAACTTTATAGGAATCCTTTGCCTACACATGATACTAATACTATTGCTCAGCCATCTTCTATGGATATTATTTATGATTCAAATATGGATGATCTCAATTAATTGTTAACCATGTGGAGCATGTTTTTTTGGCCTTAACCTGTCTCTCCACCCCAGCCTCAATCTCAAATTCCTATTCAAGTTCCTACATCTCAACCTCAACTTCAAGCTCCACCTCAACAAAACTGAAACCTCAATCTAAACCTTCAAAACAACCTAAGGATAAAATACCTCGGGAACTCTCGATCACCTTTGATGATTCTGAGACTATTAAAGCTCCTAATGGTCCCCTTTACATTTATGCTAGGATTGTGAAGATACCTACGCGTGTTTGTCTTGTTGATCCTTCTTCCTTAGTCAATGTCATCACTGAAGAAAACCTTTTTATGAATAACTTACAATGTGAGTATTTTGATACATCTGATCTGTGGATTCAAACTTGTAATGGTTTTATCTATCCATCATTTGGTTCTATTACCTTACCTATTGAACTTTGTGGTAAAGTTGTGGACACTACCTTCTTTGTTGTCCCTACTTCTGATCAGTTTCAAGTTAAGCTTAGTTTTCCTTGGTTGACTGCCATGCATGTTGTTTCTTATCGTATCCATAAGTGTATTAAGTTCATTCATGATGAAGAGGTGAAAATGATTAATCATAATTTATATCAACCTTCTAGGCCTAGGGATTGTGCTACCCTTGACTTAGTTTGGCCTTCACTACCTAATGCAAGTCCTTCTCGACCTAATAACCTTTTTTGCACATATCAAGCCTTTAAACATCAAAATATTCTTGAGTTAAGCATGCCTCAGATGGATCTTAACCATGCTCTTATACCTACGCCTTCTATACCTCCTTTATCCATTACTTCTAGTTCTATTAATCAAGCTCATAGTATCACTTTTCAGCCTACTAAGAGTCCTAATAATTCTCCTATAGAACCTGTGAGGGAACCGGTTGTTGTTCCTCCTAGTTCTCATCATATTTCAAACAAGAAAAAATGTAACAAATCTGCTAATGAATATCGTAAGAAGCATCGGGCTAATGCTAGGGCTCGTGCCTCCATTCTTTGAAACTTTTTACCTTCTTTTGACCAGCCTATGCATGATATGTTGGAGGAAGTTAATACTCATAATAATGTTAAGATGAATGATTATGATGATTCTATTCACATCTTAGATTCTATTTCAATTAATCCTGATGAAGAAGATACGTTTGATGATCCTATTGATGCTAACGATGAATATGAGACTATTGATCTTGATACTAATTTACCTCATACGCTTTCCACACAACTGATAATTACACCTAGTATTGAACATCATGATTCTCAAGAGGATCCTTCTTTGGTGCAAGCTATCATTCCTACTATGTTGGATATAGTCCATCTTGCGAGTTGCCCACCTTCCCTAAATGATATAAACTGAGATGGGGAGAATAGGCGATGCGCTTGATTGGCTTGTCCTTCATGGTAGCCTTTTATGTGTTTTCCTGTTGTATTGTGCTTCTCCTGTGATTTGAGACTAATCCTTAAAGCATGGATTTTTACCTTATAGGATCTCTTGATCAGAAAACACTTTAGTGGCCATTATTCGCCATTTGGTGAATGTCGTATGTTGATGACCCCTGAATTGGAAAATATTTTTCACATATTGGATTGATCCTATCACCCGAAATTTATTAATATTGGGTCCTAAGCCTGGGCCCATCGCCCATCGGTTTATTTAATTTTTCCATTTCTTACACATTGTCGGGTAAAAGCACAATAATCTGTCACCTTTTAGGACAACTTATCAACACAGCTGAATTTTAGTATTTCTAACTAAAAATTAATTTTGGCCAAATATATGGTCTAGCTAGATTCATTATAGTTAAGTTAGATAAGGTTTTTAACTATTCCAATTGGAAATGTCTATTAAATGCAAGTTTTATACCACTTTGAGGCCAATTACCGTAAAAATAAAATTATTTCAGAAAAGTGACGTTTCAATAACTCTAAGACTTTTTAATGATATTTTTTTTAAAATACAAAAATACCCTTTTGTAGAGATCAAAGTCAAGAATATCTCTTGTAGATTTTATAGTGTTTTAATTATACATAGTCTATTATAATTAAAAAATATTGCAAGTAGGTATTTTAACAGTTAAGGAGATGTTGATTCGGAGAAAGAAAAAAATAGTAAACAATATTAAATAAATTTGAAAAACATATGGTGCACTAGAAGAGAGATTCCTCTTCAAGAATATATATTTATTTTTTTGATTGGGATATATTTGTTATGAAAAATATGGCGGGAGATGAAAACTGTTGATTTCAGGTAAGTTGGAATTTGAATTTTTATAAAAGAAAAAATATAGGTCACAAACCAATTTTTATTTCTTCATGTACTAGCTATATATGTCATCTATAACATATTTTGAAATTAGGGGAAAAAATGTTTATTTACATATAATATTTTGGCAGGAACTAGACCCCTAATTTTCAGCATGTTTCTGCAACTGAAAAATCGTCTTTAAACATAAAAAAAAAAAAATTAAAACTTATTCAAAAAAAATATTAAAAATATTAATCATAAACTTCATCCATTTTAAAATTTTTTATTAGTTTACATCATCTTCAAATTTCAAACATAAATGTCACTTTTATACTATTGAAGCTGAACAACTTTGATTTTGTCGTCCTTTTCCTTTGTAAAAGGGTGACAGATTATTGTACTTTTACCCTGTCGCAAATGGTATATAAATTTTGGTCCTCATAAATTTAAAAAATTTGCCTATAATTTCTAAGTGGCCCCAAATCAACGGCCTATATTCACCAATCATTTATACATATATTTATAGGCAGCCCAAAATTCACATGGCATTTTACAGACATGTGTCTCTAATCGACATAATTTAGCCAACTTTCTTAATCATGTGAAGGTATTAGACGATCCATATTTGCCTTGAAAATAACAAAAAATGTGTTATAATTACACGGGCTTCACCAAATATTTGTATACCTAAAACCTCCCGCCAAATTTTCCAAATAAGGATTAGTATAAAAACATTCTGATATCTCTATAATTGATCGATAGTGAAGTTTTAGAAGTTTCAGACTATTGAGTGCAACCGTATACTGCATTGGCGAGTCACGACTGCATTTCTGCATTTTAATTTGAGGCAAAGGTAAGTGATACTTATTCTATGACTCTGTGATTTTGATTTCATTTACATTATTCTAGAATAGGTTTGTAAAAATGGAGTTTCTTTTCCCTTTCGGCCTGAAATACACTGCACTTTGTTGATTTGTGCTTATCCAACGGTTGCTGGCACTGTCGCACTATTGCAGGTCCCATTAACTTTTGGCTTGTCATTTGATGTCACTAGGACATGTGTGGGTGTCACTTAATCATTTTAAATTACAACTTTGGCTTAGTAGTTATTACATTTAATAAATGTTTAGTTTTCTAGTGTAGTCCGATTTAGATTTCAATTCAATTATTTCTATCTGTATTATAATCACACATCGATATGACACATTGGAAAATTAAAAATAGAAACTTTCTTTGTCTCTGGACTGATAAAAAAAATTAATCATTTTAAAAATTCAGAATTTCAGTCTTCAGATTTAAAAATGGAAGTACTATTCCATCGCTTAAGCATACTTAAATGTCTAATACATAGGTAAAGCAACTAGTTAAAATATTGTAATCACAAAGAAGTCTAAGAATCATTTTTTGTACCCATAAAATGAAAATTGAAACGAAATTGGAAAATTTTAATTATGTTTTTTTCATAAAATTACATCGTCCAGTAAAAAGAGAAACCTACTAGGTAACTTCTTATCGGTATAAAAAAAATGAAACTTTGCATGTCCATTGTCAAAAGACCAGGGTAACGAGAATGGGTAAACTAGGGAATCAGGGATCTTCATCTTTCCTTTCATCTGAGTAGAATTTTCTAGGGAGGATAATCTCTGAGAATTTTTCAAGCCATGTGTAGTCTGACTCATCGAATTCATCAAGGTAAAACTATTTCCGTAGAAAATCCCTTCCAAGTCGTGCCCATTTCCTGTGTCACATTAGTTACTCATCATTGTGGTTCAATAGAAAGGGTTGTCTGGCCACATTTTTTCCCAGTACCAACAGCTTGTATATATCCCTTGGCCAAGGGATCCCCACCCCTAATTCTGCAAAAACAACAATATTGACATTGTCCTTCAGGAATTTCTCTTTAAAAACCTTCCTCAACAGCGTTAGCATATCCACCTTCTGTCCTCCAAGGTCGAGGATAGACGCAAAAAAATAGGACGTAATGTCTGTGTAGACATGGTATCTGTCAACATTCCCAAGGAACTATTGACCCAATAACATCAACATAACAGAATTCATAAAAGTGTCGCCACCAACCTCCCTACAAACGGAAGGGAGGATTTCTTTCAAGATATTTCCCAAAAAGGACCTCTGGTCATCTGGGGATGTGCATCTCAAATGGATTGGTGTATCTATCTTAAATTATCGAAAGCCTAAAGACCTAAAAACCTAAACCTTAAAACCAAAGGTAGAATTTCTACCACCAGAAACTCTGACTCTTATCTACCAAAAGTAAAATGAAGAAGAAAGAAGCCAGATTGTCTATAAATAGCGCCAACCCCTTGATTGGTAGTAGTGATCACGAATACTTAACAATTAATAATTATTATTTCTTTAATTGTATTTAATTCATTTTCCATAAATGCATTATGTGTATTATCCATGTGAGAGATTTAAATCCACTGTCCTTATTCTTTCATATCTACATGTAAATCTTTCCCATAAATTCACGCGTACTATTGACAGCTAAAGATGGTAGTTAAAGAATGTCCCTGACAAGGAATTTATTTCTTTTCGAGTTACAAGTTACAAGTTGCAATTGCACTATCCACCATCCACATAAAAAAATAACCAGTAGTAATCAACGATCATGGTTACAGTGCACTTTTTAAGGCTTGATACATGTCATCATTATGGTGACTTCCTGTAGAAGTCTATTTCCTTCCAAAATTTGGCTCAAAATTAAATTTCAGCCATTGATCTAGGATGATCAAATGGTCTCAAATAATACATTTAACAATAAAACAAAATAAATATTACTAATTAGGTTATGTGTCCATGTGTGATCAGTTATATTCACAACAAATAAAGGCGATATGCGCTGGATGTGATATTGCATTAATTACAATGTTACGTGTCATTATTCCGGTGACTTCTTGGAAAACTTTGTTTCCTTCATGAAATTGGGCCAAAATTAAACTTTAGCCATTGATCTAGGATAATCAAACAGTCTCAAATAAGATATTTAATATTAGTTGGCATGGACCCACATGACGCATTGACGAGTATCACCTTTTAAAAATTGACAAATAAAATATTTATTTTTACCATAATTAACGATAGATTAGCCAATAAAATAAATATATTTTCAAATGACACAAAAATCGCCAGTACAAATAATTTTTTTAACTTCAAAATAAAATCATTCACCTCATGTATTATATATTTTCCCCATCATTAATTTATAATTCGCCCAGATTTTATGGAATTTTCATTCGGCAGGGAAAAAACTACCTACACCTTTATATTATTTTCCTAATGGGTGTGTGCACCAAGTTGTGGACCAAAAAAGTGGACACACCTTTAAAAAAATTTCAAATTTTCAATAACTCGATTGGGTTATTAAAAATTTGAAATCGTTCTAAACCAAGCCTAGAATATATTATAAAAAATTGTGTGTGCCTCAAAACCCGATCGGGTTATGAGGAATTTCTCATAACCCGATTGGGTTATGAGATTCATTGAGTTTCTGATAACCTGATCAGGTTATGAGATATTTATCATAACCTGATTGGGTTATGAGAAACATAACAAAAACAAAATAGCCCGCGGCTTAGGCCATTTTTTAATGCCTAAACCGCAGAGCAGAAGTGTGGAGGAGGTTAAACAATAGCATAACCCGATCATGTTTTGCACAAAACACCATTTAGTCAAGATTTTCAACCAATGGCGCCCCGTAACAAAGGTAAGTTTTTTTTTTTTTTTTTGCAATTGTAATCAAATTAGGTAATTTTATTGATTTTTTGTTTTCTTTTATTAATTTCAGATTCATCAAACAACCCCAAAAGATGAAAACAAAATGAAAGACCACCCCCTATAGAAGCACCATCATTGCCACCTATAAACTCTCAACAACCCTCGCCACCCATAAACCCTCAACCACAATCTCCAACTGTAAACCCTCCGCAAAATTCTTCTCCTCCATAACCATCGCCACCCATACACCCTCCACATGTGACATTAGGTCATGTAGATGCATGAAAAGAAGACCTTGTACAATGCCTTAACCAAAATAGTGCACAAATTAATATATTGGTCAATAGGTTGAAGGCTTCCAGTATTCAACATCACTCTACCCTCGCCACTACATTAGAAAAAATATCCAATAGTGAAAATGAGGTGTCTCAAGAGGTGACAAAATGGGGTTCATAGAGGGATAGGTGTCGTACATTTTATGCTAATGGTTTATCCTATGAGGATGTGAAAATAAAAGGCATATAAAAATGTAACATATGTTCCCTTTTCACCGATCCTAATACTAGCAATTCCCTAGAAGTTAATACAAAATGATTTCCTATACATTGGTGTGTTCATAGGGGGATGAAATCAGCTTTTTGGGATAGGTGGTACATGGT
>MU225212.1:322133-337972 GCA_018584345.1 Thuja plicata | reverse complement strand
GTGAGAGAAAGAAAGTGGGGGGAGGGAGGGAGGGAGATCTCTCTCTCTCTCTCTCTCTCTCTCTCTCTCTCTCACAGGGTTTTTAAGACCTAAAATCAAGTTTTTATTTGTCACCACTCCTTAAGCATTAAATGCATCAATGATTTAAATAAAATAGCATATGCCTTCCCACATCTTGTTAGAAATCATCCAAATCTTCATGCAGTTAAATAAAAATTTATCTCAAAATAGAAAACAACCATATGCAAGTAAAACTCACTGCACATGCATCTAGGGGGTCTTCAATAGATTCAACACTACTTGATCCCCCTAAGTCAAAGATGACTTAGTTTGATGATGAATTATCCACACTTGGAGAAGATGTGGAATCTACAGATTGTTTTTTTCACTCTTCTTTGCCCAAATATTACTCATCTGATTCTTGGTCTCTTCAATATTCACAATATACTTTCCTTTTTTCTTGTCTAACTGATTAACCTATTGGTTCACCTTATTTTTCCTTTCTCTACAAAACCTTGCAATGTGTCATATCTTGTGGCAGTGCAAACATGTTATACCAGTTGATCTCCAAGGTCCTGTATTTCCTCTACTTGTCCTCAATATGCAGTTGATCTCCATGTGAATATATTTTTGACAATGTGAACAAGTAACATTCTATTGGTTCTCATTCTGGTAAGGACTTGTTCAGTTCATTTGTAGCCATTGATTATTCATCCTTGTCCTACACTCATTAGCTTTATGATAATATTTGTTACAATTGTAACAATAACCATGATAATAACTTTATCTTGCATTAGATCTAATGCTTGGAACAATAGGTTTGATATTTTTCTTGCATACAATAGAAGTATGTCCAACCTTATGATAATTGAGACAAATTGGTTTAAAAATATCTCTTAATAGATTTCATTTGATTCACCTTAGCTGCAGACTTTGCATCTTGTTTGGTCTTCTTCATACCTAAAGATTGACCAACCTGATAACTGGTGTAGCCCAAACCTTGGCTCTCTCTATGCATCCTCTCATTCTTGAGTTATTCATCAAGTTTTGTAGAACTTTCATTAAATTTATTGAGTAAATCATTTAAAACCTCCAATTCACCTTTTAGTTTCTCGTTTTCTTTTCTTATATTTTCATTCTCCAATAAGGCTACTTGATTTTCTTCATTTTTCTCATATATATGTGTATGAAATGTACCAACCTCTTGTTTAAATTTAAAGACTCATCCACCTTATATTTTAGGGCTTCATCTTTGAAATTTAGGGCTTCCTCTACAATTTTCCTTGCTTCTTCAGGAGCCTTCCTGATGGGGAGTGCTTAGTATACTCTTGTCTTCTTGTATAAAGATCGTGTGAAACTACAAGTTTTTCCTTCAAATGGACCACAACATAGATGAGTGTCCCTCCTTGTATTAAAAAAACCCAACCCTTTATTATGGTTGTCTACCAACTCCTCACAACACCAATCAAACCCCCTTCAATCATTCAACATTTCATTCCTCTTTTCATCAACCCTTGATTCCAATCAAATGGGTATGTTATGAATTTTTTGGGCCTTAAAATAATATTGGGTAGAGAGGAAACCCACACCCTTCCAAGATCTAGATAACAATCCATTTCAGTCATTCTTCAACAGCAAGTGGTTTCAAAACATCAAACTGTCAATTTGGACCTAGGAAATAGGTTGATTCCCTAGTAGCCCTAGTTTACTGGTTTTGGGGTATAACTTCCAAACTTTCAAAATAAGTTTCTAAACCAATGGGCATTCTAAATACCCTTTTTAGAATTCTATGGAAATCATAGATATTGGTTTCCATATCCTCTAACAAGTACTTAAAAACCACACTACACCTATTAGGCAATGAGGCCTAATCTTAGTTGTATTGCAAAGAAACACCCCTTTCTTTGCTTCCACTATCACTTAAAAAAAATTGGACACTTAGAGGGACCTAAGAAACTACAAAATTCACCCTTGGTTTATCTCACCACTCTAACCTTCCTTCTGCAATCTAATTTGTAGTCATAGTCATAATGAGTACATTGTGATCCTCACATAGGGAATCTATCTTCTTTGCACCCCCAAGGTCCCTCTACAAATCCCTTCCAAAACCATATAGTGCATCCACTATTTTTTAATTTCCCCCAAATCCATTCAAAACCCACATTGGAAACTCAATCAAAAGGCATTTGTTTGAGAAGGTCTCACCAAACCCATAATTCAGAAGGGTTGCAAAGACTTTGCTCCAAAATGCTTCAAACTTCACCAAATGAACTCAAATAAAATAAATTTGAAAGGTAAAAGTTTAATCTATTAGACCATGAACAAAATTTATCTCTATCCATCAGAACACACACATTGCAATCATATTTACATCAATATTTGCAGGAAAAGAAGGAATTCTTCTTGCCTTCGAATGCCAAAATTTCACAAAAATTATCATCAGGGGTTCCTTTTCATGTGTAGGGTCTTAAATAAACCAAAAATAACTTCCCCTACCAAAAAACCCCAATTTTCAATCCTATTCATCCATTAGCAACTTGTTGAGAACTTTTTTGCAAAAGTTGCTCAACAACATTTTAGCAACTTTTTTGTCAATCTTGAGAACTTTCACTCATTGTGACTCTTAACCTTATGGTACCCTAAAAATGACTCTTAAAATTAATATTAAAAAGAATAGGGCCTTTTTATCCATTGCATAGGTTTTCCAAGCCGCTTGGGCTCAATTAAAAAATTTAGACTTATTGACCCTAAATGTCCCTAAAGGCCATTAAGGGTTCAAACTTGACTCTATATTGGGATTAATATTTTTCCCTTATTACAAAAAAGACCCATGGGATTTGATGCTTATTTACCATCCTTAATTTTGGATGATTACAATTATCCTCCTTAGGACAAGGCCTTGGTTCTACTACACCATACTCCCTAGGCTAAAACAACTCAAGTCCCTTGAGCTGGGAATGCCTTGGGATAAACTCCTTACTTTCTCAAATCCTATTAAAGAATCCATATTGCCTCTAAATATGGTTGGCTCTACCACTTGACTAGATGTTCCATATACTTTTTCCTCCTTTTCTGTTTGGCTTTATTTCTCTAAAGGATTCTCTCTACTTGTGGATCATCTTTGATGGGTAACCGTTGTACTACTATCATCTGAGATTGGTGGTCCTTTGTACTGCACTAAGTCTACAACATTGAAGATTGGAGAGATGGCTACATCTATAGGTAGACCCACCTTTTTTTTATTAGCACCATATTGAGCGAAAATCTCACAAGGTCCAATAGTTCTCATCATGAGTTTAGTATGAATTCCCTTATTAAGTTTTTGTTTATTCAAATGAGCAATCACTAAGTCCCCAACTTGGAACTGTAGATCTCTCCTTTTCTGATCCACCTTTTCCTTCACTTTGTTCATATATTGTGTGAGACTCTTCATCACTTGGTCATGGATCTCCATCATGATTTATGTAAACTCTTCTCCTTTACCACTCCTTTTCTCCAATCCTAAGTCCCTCAATTCAAAGGCTCCTCTTGGATGCATGCCATAGACAACATCAAAAGGGCTTCTCCCTATACTCCTATTGACATAGTCATTGTAAGCAGAATTTTCCTATGTATTAATGACAACCCATGACTGTCCATGTTTGTTGGTCAAACATATCAGAAAATTACCTAAAGACCTATTGACCACTTCAGTCTTCCCATCCTTCCATGGATGATAGGTAGAGTTGAATACAAGATTGGTGCCAAATCTCCTCCATAAGGTTCTCCAAAAGTAACCTATGAACTTTGATTCCCTATCAGAGATTATAGTCAATGGAAACCCATGAATCCTTACTATCTCTCTGAGAAACCATTTTTTTAATGTAGGAGGCATCATGAGTTGTCTTTCAGGCTATGAAATGGGACATTTTACTCAATCTATTTACCACAACATAAAAATTGTCACAATCATTCTTGGTCCTTGATAAACCTACTAAAAAATCCATACTTAGGCTATCCCATGGCCTAGTAGGTAACTGGAAAAGGTTGGTATAGTCCTCTATTTGAAGAAGTCCCCTTTTCACTTTGACAAGTGGTACATGACTCCACATAACTCCTCACATCCTTTTTCATCATTGGCCAAAAGTAGAACCTATCCACCAATTCTAGAGTCTTATTGAGACCAAATTATCTTCCAAGATCCACATTATTATTTTCTTGGATCAAGTTCTCCCTTACTAATCCTCATGGAACACATAATTGTCCTCCCTTGAAGAGAAGACCATTTTGGAGTGTATATTCTACAAAATTTCCTCAGAAATAGTTCTCAAACTATGTGCACACCTTATATGCCTTTGAGAAGTACTCATCATCCATGTGTAGACTCTTGAATGCATCCAACACAACACTTTTTAGTTGAATCTCATGAATTTTCATCACCTTTTTTCTAAGGGAATCTGTTACTTTGTTAGCTTGACCCTTCTTATATTTGATTTTGAAAGTATAGGACTGCAAGTGCTCCACCTAATTTACATGTCTATGGTTCAAATTCTCCTATGAATCCAAAAAACTCAGAGCATCATTGTCAGTATACACCACAAATACTTTAAGCAGGAGGTAATGCCTCTATTTCTTTAGGTGTTGCACTATAGAATACAATTCAAGATAATAAGAGGAATAATTACTCTTGGATTTGTTCAAATTTTCACTAGACATATCCACCAGCCTTCCTTCTTGACTTAATACTGCTTCTATAGCCACATTTCTATCATCAGACTCAATCATGAATAACTTATTGAAAGTAGGAAATACCAAAATAGGGTGAGTAGCTACCCTTTGTTTGAGGAATTCAAATCCCTTATCTGCTTCACAGGTCCAAACAAACCCTTTCTTACTTCCTCCCTTGATGGTGTCTATTAGGACTATAAAAAATTAGGGCTTCAATGGAATATTTCTAAATTTGAAAAGAGTTTCCTATCTTTATATCACATGAGAGGGTTGCAGAGGGATGTTGAGGTCGTGTTTTGTTCCCTTTAGGTTTTCTCTATGCAGTCATAATAGTCAGAAAAGTCATGGTGCCTTGGCTGGTCTGTATAGTTTAGAAATCATCTAAGTCATATATCCCACATTGACGGTGCAGAGGAAGGTTTATATATTTTTATACCCGAGCCCACAATAGGTTAAGTGTCAAAAGGCACCCACCTTTTTGCTGACATTTTCTAGGTGTTGCGGTTAGTGGCAGCCAGCTAGCGGACAAGGTGGATAATTTTGTGGGTCCACTCTCAGGTGACAGGTTCCATTAAGTGACAGGTGTTGGTAGGGTGCTATGGTGTAATCTGAGTCACCAGTCAGTTGATGCGATGATGAAGGTGTTGACATTTGGAAAATTGACATGTGGCGGGGCCAAGTTTGATGGACAGGCGGCAGAGGTCCTAGCAAATAAGGTGGTGCCACATTACACAGGTGGTATGATAATTTGGTGGGATCAGAAAGGTGGATCAAATGAGAGGACGACGCATGGTGGAGAATGCAAAAGGAGACATAAAAGTGAAATCAAGATCCAATAGTATTTTTCCATTGCGTGAAGGAAAGATGCAGGGAAGATATGCATCGCACGATGGAAAAAAATCTACATGTGTCCAAGTCAGCGGTAAGAAATATGGGGCCTGCATAGGAAAGGTAAAGACAGATGGTTCCAAGGCCCAATGGGGAGATATCATGTGGAGGTCAATGGAGTTTGAACAGGCATAAATAATCTTTTTTTTACTTGATGCCCTAGTAACTTAAAGTTCATCCATGGTCATGTTTTAAAGTTGTTAAAAGTCTTTAATCTGGACCATTGATGAGAATTTCTATGCCAAGAATAGCCCTTATAACTAAATTATGAATTTTTGAATGCTTTCCTGAGGTTTTCAACTATGGTAACATGTTTCAGATGTGCAGGGGAGTGGCTCAAAGTTTTTTTCATCCTTGGCTTGACATTATGGGCATCGTTTAGTGGTTGAAGACATTCTCATGGTCTTGGATGCATTAACTGCAACATGGTGGTGGTATGGGTCTTTGGTTTGTATACTTTTTGGGTGACTCTTTTCCCATGCCATATCTTTTCTTCCTTTATGATTGGTGATGACACATTAGGTCAGACATTTTGGAGAAAAGATCATCCTTCGAAGAAGGATTGCATTAATTTATTGGAAGCATAGTTGTCTAATAACCCTCTTCTAGGGTTTCCTCCTTCTACATAAGGCTTTCTTCTCTCTATTATTATCTAGGTTCCAAAATTTCTGGTCTGATGGATATATCAGATTTTCTTCAGACTATTTTCAAAACAAGTTAGAAATTTCTTTGTTCCTTTGCATGTTATTGAATGGTGTTTTCTTCAATCAGATTGTTACAAACCATGATTCATTATACTTAATACAAGTCTTCTCAGTTTTAAGTCCGTCCTTGGTGTTTTCCTTATGATTTTTGGATCTTTTGATTCATTGCATTGATTTTTTTTATGTATATGTTGTTTTCCATAGTTTTGATCTAGGATCAAATGAAATATGCTTTTGATAATGATATAAACTAATTTGGTTTGTCTACATAAGGATTCTATAAGAAGTGTTTAATTTAAGTTGCTTATATTTATGGCTATGAGTCTTTTCCAATAGGTGGGTTTCTGTTTTCCTCTCCGCATTGAGGTGTTTCCCAATGGATAAGGAATTGATCATGAATTAGTATATCTTTTGTTGATACATGTTTGATTTTGTCTAGCTATATTCTACAAATTTACATCAAAACCATTACTAAGTTATTTCATATCCTATGATGGTTGGTTTTATGTCCTACATGGTAATAAAGAGTTAATGAATGCTGGGTTAGTATTTAGCACTTTCTTACTATCATGTCTTGTTATAATCTAGAGTGATAAGGAGTTTTAAAGAGTTGTATGCTATCTGGATTAGGTGCACCCTCCTTGGTTTAATACTGCTAGAAGTGCAGAGGGTGGTCTTGTCCTTATAGTGGGTCCAGTTACCTTGCAAAGCTTTCACACTTGGAGCTAACCACCCCTAAAATCAGTCTCAAGGTATATTGGTAGCTTTTCCTACCATAAACATTTTCAAACACCAACAGTGTCCAGAATGAGTGAGAAAATCCCATTGAATTTTCTAATGAGGTTTCTATAAAATGTAACCAAACTATGGAAACTCCTCACCTATCCTGAATTCCTAAGAGTAGGCCAACTGAGTATGGACTCAACTTTAAAGGGGTCCATTTTCAAATCTCCCTCTGAGATTACAAAACCCAAATATAAAAGTTCTTGCTTCATAAAGTCACACTTTTCAAAATTTATCATTTTCTTTTCATCAGAAAGCTTCTTCAAAACAAGATTTAGATGTTCTAAATGATCTTCTTTAGTCCTACTAAAGATTAGAATATTATGTAAAATACTACCACAAATTTGCCAATATAGTGCTATAAGACTTCATTCATGAGTCTCATGAATGTGATAGGAGCATTATAAATTTTGAATGAAATTACAAGCCACTGATATAAGCCTTTTCTAGTCTTGAGATTAGTTTTCCACTCATCCCCCTCTCTGATTCTGATATGGTGGTAACCACTTTTCAAGTCCATCCTTGAGAAATATATTTCCCCTCCTAGGTAGTCCATCAAATCCTACATCCTTGGCATAGGTAACATGTAATGGTAATACTATAGATTTCCCTTGAATCTATACAAAGTCTCCACTTACCCCCTTTCTTTGGAGCCAAAACTATGGGGATTGCACATGGGCTTATGCTCTTTCTGATCAAACCAATGTCCAAAAATTGGTTAATGTGTTTTGAAATTTCCTCATTCTATTGAGGATTCATCTTTTATGTATCCTTACTTGGGAGGGAATTCCCTATCACTAAATCTATCTGGTAACTCACACTCCTCTCATGAGGTAAAGTGCCAGGTGCACCATCACTGATTATGCCAACATATATGTCTAGTAGATCCTTCACTTCTTCAGAGATATATTCCTTCACATAAGCTTCTTCTTCTACTTTTGGCTTCAATACTAGGCAAAATCATACCCCTCTTTCCTTCAAGGTATCTAGGAACTCCTTCTCTCCCCCATCAACACACTAGGACCCACTTGACTAGTCTCTTTCTCATTTCCAATGGGTTGTATCCAATATGTTACCCCATCCTTCTGAAATGCATATGAATTCTTCTCACCATCATGGTGAGCCCTCCTATCAAATTCCCATGGTCTATCTATAAGAGCCCCTCTATACTTAATTATACCTAAGCTTTCTCATTAACCACTACATGTTTCCCTTTGTTCAACCAACTTACTTTATAAGGGTGAGATTGGGGAAACCTTTCCAATTTCAATTTATTTACTTCTTACAAAGAAACTCTATTATTTGTGGAACCCGAATCATTAATAAATTTAAACAAATTACATTGCATTTTGTATTGGATCCATAAAAGTTCCCTCCTTTTGGTTGTCTCCTTATTGATAGGCTCCTTCAACAATGTCCTTTTGATCATCAAGTTTTCTCCCACTAATTCTGATGCTAACTACACCTCAGGAGAATGTACACTAGCATCTCATATTCTTGCACATAATTTACCCTCCTTTAATTTATTTGAGAAGTGGAAACCTTCTGTGGAAACCTATAAGCAGGATGCTCCAATCGGCCATAATTGTAGCACTTCATTCTAGAGAACTCGATTCTCTACCTAATCCATTAGAACTTCCTCCATTTCACCACTACTTCTGTAGCCTCCTCTACTACTTGATTCCACCATCTTCTCTCTAGGGTTAGACTCCTCTTGGGATCCTTGGCCTTTTCCTCTACCACCATAACTACCTCTTCCTCTATTGTTTCTTCCACCTTTGCCTCTATTTTTTTATCCCCCCTTCTTCTTAACTTCTCCTCCACTCTAAGATCAATTTGAAAATATTTGTTCACTGTCTCAGGAGCCCAGAGACTTAGCTCTTCTTCAATATTCAACTTCAAGCTATTCAAATATCAAGCCATTCTTTCTACTTTCTATTCTTGTTTCTTAGATCAAAGAGTCACCTTGTGAAACTCTTCAGTATATGCACTAACATCCAAATCCCTTTACTTTATGCTTTGGATCTTCTTGTACATTTTTACTTCGTAATATGTGGGTAGAAATTGGGCCTTGACCTTTTCCTTCATTATCTCCCAAGATGAGATCATGTTTCTACCCTCCTTCACTCTCTCTCCTTGAAAAAAGTTCCACCGTGCTAGTGCAAAACCTTTCAATTTCCCTTTTTCTATTCTAAATCCATCTCGCTTTGACACTTGATCCATTTAAAAGTGGTTGATCATGGATTCTATCCATTTAATGACTTCATTAGAATCTAGGCCACCCCCATAGGTTTGTAGCCTCTCACTATCATCATATTTTTCTAAATTCAATGCATCCACAAATGGTTTTTAGTTTGCAGGTAAGTCCCTTGTAGGTTCTTGGGTTTCTTCATCTGCATCATTCTCACCATCAACATCTTTGTCTTTAGCCCCAGACCTCTTGAATTCTTCAATATTTTATACAAGCATCTCTTCCATTATATTCCTAATGGCTTCTTGAGACATACTTTTAGGAGGCATTGTGTCAGCCCCAACTTCCACCTCTCATTCTTTGTCTAACATGCACTCCCCAAGTAGATCTTGTCTACTCTGATACCAATATGATGGGGAGTGGTTAGTGTACTCCTGTCTTCTTGTTTGAAAATCTTATAAAACTTGAAGTTTCTCCTTCAAACGATCCACAACTGATATGAGTGTTCCTCCCTATCTTGGACAACTTGAAACCCTTCTTATGGTTTTCTAGTGACTCCTCAAAACACCATCCAACCCCCCTTCAATCACTCAACATTTCACTCCTCATTCCATCAACCCTTGATTCCTATCAAATGCGTACGTTATGAATTTTGTGGGACTTCAAATAATATTGGTTAGAGTGGACTCTCAAAACCTTCTAAGACCTCTCACAATCTATTTAAATCAGTCTTTCCCTACAAGTTGCTTCATAGCATCAATACATCTATTTGAACCTAGGAAATAGGTTTATTCCCTAGTAGCCCTAGTTTATTGGGTTTTGGGGTATAACTTCCAAACTTTCCAAATAACTTTATGAACCAATGGGAATTACAAATACCCTTTTCATAATTCTATTCAAATCCTAGATCCTGGTTTCTAGTTCCTCTAACAAGTACTTCAAAACCACATTACACATATTAGGAAATTAGGGATAATCCTAGTTGTATTTCAAAGAAACAACTCTTTATTTGCTTCCACCAACACTCCTACTACCATGGACACTAAGAGGGACCTAAGGAATACCAAATCTTCCCTTGGTTTATCTCTCACCACTCTACCAGCCTTCCTATTGCAATCTAATTTGCAGTCACAGTCACTGTGAATACACTGAGATGCTCACCTAGGGAATCCATCGTCTCTGTACCACCAAGGTCTCTCTGCAAATCCCTTCTATAACCATATAGTATATCCTCTATAATTTAATTTCCCCTAGGGTCATTCAAATCCCATGGTTGAAACTCAAGAAAGAGGCATTTGTTTGAGAAGGTCTCACCAAACCCTTAATCTGGGAGGGTTACAAAGACTTTGATCCAAAATGCTTCAAAATTTACCAAATGAACACAAATAAAATGCTTTCAAAAGGTAACAGGTTTCTCTATCATAAAATGAACAAAATTTATCCCTATTGATCATAACACACACATTGCAATCATACTTACATCAACAATTGCAGGAAAACACTGAATTCTTCTTACCTTCAAATGCCAAAATTTTACAAAAAACTATCATCATGGGTTCCTTTTCATATGTAGGTTCTTAAATCACCCAAATAAAACTGTCCCTACTGAAAATAGATAATTTTCAAACCAATTTATCCATTAACAACTTATTGAAACCTTTTTGCAAAAATTGTGAAAGTTGCTCAAAAAATATTTTATTAATTTTTTGTCATTCTTGACAACTTTTGTTTAGGGTTAATATTAACCTTATGGGACCCTAAAAAGGTCTCTCATAAGTCATATTACAAAATAGGTCCTTTTTATCCATTACATAGGTTCTCCAAGCCCCTTAAGCTCAATTAAAAGATCTGGACTTATGGTCCCTAAATGTCCCTAAAGGACATTTAGGGTTCAAATTTGACTCTATATTGGGCTTATTGTTCTTCCCTTATTAAAAACAAGACTCCTGGGGTGTGATACTTATTTACCATCCCTAATTGTGGATGATTACAATTAGCCCCCTTAGGACAAGACCTTGGTGTTTCGGCACCACTTCCTTGCCTCCATTTTTCACCCATTCTAATTGATAAAGCTTCTAACACTCTTTTGATTTTCTTATTTTTCTTATACAAATTCTTATTCTCCTAAGATGATTCTTCCAGGGTCCCTTCAAATTGCTCAGATCCAATTTGTTTAGATAGTTTTTAGGTTTCTCAACAAGTTCGTGTTTGTTCTCTTGATTTTTGGAGTTTTTCTTTTAGCCTTTCAATGAATTTATCAACATCTACAAGTTGCTTATAAAGTTTCTTTTGATATCTTAAACCCTCCATATCTTCATTAAGGATCCTCCCACGTTTTTAGGCTTCTTTAAAGGAAGTTGGATCTAATACTAATTGTTAATATTATATGGCACTAAATGGGGGGTTGAATCAGTACAACCACAGATCTATAAAATATTTTCATCAACTTCCAAAGTAACCAACATGAAAAGATAAATATAACATAAAAGAATAAAAAAACATGCATCCATAAAATAAACACAAAGGCACCAAAAAAACCTCCTGGAAACCCTTGTTAGTGGGAAAAACCATAGTGGGAATTTTCACCCACAAATCTCACTAGTGCACCAATAAGATCTTACATGTAAGGAGAATTACAACACCCTATTAAGGGTATACCTAGTTAAGAGTATCTATAGCCTGATTCAGAGCTATTACAAAGTCTTGTTAAGACCTACTATGTTAAAGGATTCAAAAATCCTTCTAAGAGTCGCCTGGATATAAGATTTAAACTTCAGTCCTATTGGGATCTTGCAATCCCTATTAGGAGTAACCTTGTTAAAGGATTTTGATAGCAAGATGGTTAAAATTTTTCTCAAGAATGAACTCAAATAAAGTGATCTAAATGTAGCACACTCTGTGTCACAACTCTACTTCAGTACTGCTCAAATCACTACTCTGAAAATATAAACTTTTCCTTCAACAATCAAAATCATCGCAACATCAAAAACCTATTTTTATTTTCAATTTCATCTCTTATAAACACATTTAGATTGGTGGAATAACCTTAAAATGTGTTAGCTAAGTCATCCTCAAATCCCAATAAACATTAATAAGAAATCATGTCAATAAAGGAAATTTAAATCCTTGAGATCATCGCTCAACAATACAATTAAAAAATGAGACAATAGTTGATGAATAATTGACCATTACCTCGATTTAACCAATTTGACTAGATGAGTTGACTATTCTTGCTGATATCACAGGTGTTTGCCTCAAATATCTGTCTATACATTAAATATGCTTACATGATTGTCTATGTAGGTAAACATGACTCGGTAGATACTTCTTGACTAATCGCACCATCTTGAATAGTCCATATCATCATTGCGCAACACATTTATCATGATTGATTGTGTTATCACTAATTGACTGAATTATTAGAAAAATCCTTGTGCAATCACCTTCATCACTTGTATAATGGATTCAATCAACCTAGAAGACTTATTTCTAGTGATTCCAATAGTAAAAAATTCATCACATGATCTAGGATATGATCATCTTCATCATATGCCAAGAAAGAATTCATCAGTGAAATTTTAAAAGAGAAGGTGAAGGAAGAAGGGACTCTAGTTGAATTTGATATTTTTGATTAAATGAAATTCATTCTATGTTGGAAGAAGGTGATTTGAAAAAGATTCATGAAATATGGTATGCCTAGAATCTCTGGTTAGAAGGCCTATTTTAAATATTCTTATGTTGATTGTATACTCAAAATGGGTATTGTTATTTCTTGTATTTTTAACACATTACCCAATGATCTGGTAGAAGTTGTTAAAGAAAGGTTGTTGTAGGAAGGATATAAAGGACTTAAAATCAAAACTATGATTGGGAAAAGATGTATAAAGACCAAATAAATTTTTTTGAAAGACATTAGTGAGACAAAAGAATGTATTAAAGAGATGTTTGACATATATAGGTATTGTCTTCATTGGCCTACTCTTGTTGATGATTTTAGAAGCAAAATTAAAGCTATTGAATTTGAACTAAATACTATTGGAACTTTTTTATCTTTTTCAAAGATAAAGATGGAAAACATAAAATGAAAGTTGGTACTTTGCAAGCCAAGCTTTTGTCTATTTAGAGATAGATAATATTTGGTGATAACTTTTTGGTTGTTTAAAGAAATTGTTGAGGTTAGGTTTGATCATATCTCTTGCTTTCTTTCTGATGCATAGAATTGTGAACATTAATGCCTATCTTTGGATAATATTTCTCTATCATATTCATTTGAATTTTTTGGTTTTACAATATAGTATGTGTCCTAGAATGATTTTTGTAGCACAATATTGGAAGAAGGTTCTTCCAATCATGAAATAAAGGTACAATAAATTTTTTCTTGTGAAAAGTGTAAATTTTACTTGGTTTCTTGAGAATTATATTGATTGGTCCTTTGCCTTTGATGTGAAAAAGGGGGACATGCAAGGGAAAAAAATAATATCTTGACAAAGGGGGAGTTTTAGATTTTTTTGGGATTTTGAAGTTTTTTAGTTATTGTTGTTTCTCCATAAATTACAAAGAGGAAAATTGTTGATAAGATATGGCATTATTGTCATTGTTGTCAAAGCCTGTGATTCAAAATGTTATGCCCTGGAAGATACATAGCATTGACCTACCGTAGATGGTGTCCTAGTCATGAAGTATGTTTAATATAATATTTTCCTTTGGTACAATAGTGATAGATAATTAGTGTAGAATAATGAAGATTAACATTTTAGTATTCACTATTATGTTTAAAGCTTATTATGAGTATCTTTACTATCTAGATATTCATGCAATATGTTACAATTTTTTGGAATGTCACTTTCATTCTAATTTTTTATAGATGCAATTAATTGTGTTCCTTCAGTTGGTAATAAATTTAATGAATATCAAGACTTGGTCTTGGTTGTGGCATTCCCATTGGAAATGGAATATATCTTATGTACCTAATAGCTCATTATCTTTTGGCAATAATGCTATATAATAAATGTATCTTATGTATGACCTATTTATGGGTCTTGTGGTAACATGGAAATGAGATCTTAATGTGTGACCTATATTTTGGATTCGGTGGTAGCATGTTGAAGATTAATGAGTGTCCCACAAAAATTTCAAGTTTACATGTTTCCTAAACCGATTCTAGATTTTATGAAAAATACAATCAACACAAAGAAATAGACGAGAGAAGATATAATAAGAAGTAATATAGAGCTTATGCAAAGAGGTTCTAGAGGAGTTTGGTAGAAGATTCCTAACCAAATTTGTTACAGATAGTTATTATGCTCTTAACAAGAACTGAATTCGTGCATATGTAGATGCAGCTCCATCAGTTAATATTTTGATTATAAGACTATATTGTAATCAATGATTGGTTTTGATAGTTGTGAAATTTGATTATAAGACTATATTTTTATTTCTTAATGATAGATAAAGAAGAGTATGTGTGAATTTTAATATCATTAAGAAATAGGTGAAATATTTCTTTCAATTTTATGATTTATTCTGTTATAGCATGTATGAATTTTGGGTGTAGTAACCCTCATATAGTGTAAGAGAGTATGTGTTTTGAGTAGGTTAGGGGAATGACCTACATCACTAAGTGCTTGAAGAAAAATAGTTTTTTTTTATACAAAAGTAAACATGTGCATTTGAAGAAATGAAAAAGAGAAAATTAGTTAAACAAATTGAATGTTTTTTTATATTTAAAACAACAAAACTATGGTGTTGTCCCTTGAGTACAAAAGCCCAGTAGAACGACATTTTCAACCCACTAATAGAAATAAAAAGAATCAAAGGAACTTCAAAACATAAAAAAGTGACCAAAAGTGAGAGTATCTATGATCACAATAACCACTACTAACACTAACATGAAAACAAATAAATTACCAGTATAAATAAATTGAATGTTATAAGGATGTGTTAGAAATAATAGATAACATACAAAATGTGAATATTATTATAAGTAAATATGATTAATGACATAGAGATGAAAAGATGAAAATAACTAAATCCACATTTTGCCTGTTGGACATAACATATTGGCTGGTACTCGATGTTTGGATAAAGGCATCAATGACCTCAAGTAGGATCATGAAAGGAAAATCAACAAATTTGAGGAAATAATCAGGGTGATTCATAAATAGTTAAATATAGTACAGGCAGTTATTTCTATAGTCCACGATACCACTCATATGTTTTTTGGTCCCCGTACTCCTTGCGGGAGGCACCTAACTGTGCTACAAATGAGGTGTACATACCCTACCCCCCAGTGGGATTTAAACTTGTGACCTTTGTTTCAAGAGTACAAGTTCTCCACCACTGAAAAGTAGAAGAGATAAGACCGAGGAGAAAGATGCTGAGGTGGAGACTGGGACCAATTGTTCCATGCAGAGACCTGCAACAAGATTGAGGGGTAAGAGTAAGGGCATAATCCCTTTAGATGGCATAGTAAAGAAAGTTAAAGATATCAATTAGGATATCATTAGGAAGAATGAGAATCCTGTTAAAGATGTTATTTGGATTTTTTGACTCTGTAAAACTATATA
>MU225212.1:303873-322083 GCA_018584345.1 Thuja plicata | reverse complement strand
TATATATATATAAGAGAAAATATGATATTTTTTTATGGCTATATGATTTGATTTTTTACAATTATTATTTAATTCAAATTGTTGCATAATTTTTTTGAATGTCTGATCCGTATTACAAAATAGGTTCCATTGAAGAGAGATCTCTAAAATTTAGTGACACAACCATCAGTGACAATAAAGTAAAAATCAAATCTATTCATTATTTTACTAAATAAAATCTACTCATAATATATTCTCCGCTCTCCTTACATAACTTAAAAATTACCATCAACTACAATAGAACGCAAAATAAATTACATTCACCATTTTATCATATAAAATCTTTTCATAATTTATTTTCATATTATTTCACTATTTTAATCTTCATTATATAAAATAAAAAAATCTACGTTTAAATCCAAAACACCTACTCTACCTATGAAACTTAAAATCTACCATCATCAAGAAAACTCCAAACTCCTTGCCTAACTTGCAACAAAGTTTTTTATTAACTTTTGTTGTATGAAAAACAAAACTTATAAATAAAAATAACTCTTTATTTCATTTTAATGTATTAGACTTCAAATCCTTTCTGATATAAACAAATCGTTTCTGATATAAGCAGATCGTTAAAGATTCTCAAAAATGCAGTCAACTGAAAAACAGGTAGCTATTTCAATAGCATGCCACCGCATATTTATCAATGCAATGAAAACCGGCATAAACTCGTCTTGCCATGTGAATACCACTCTCATTAATTCACAATACACAGAGAACAAAAGTGTCAGAAATGCAGACTATAGAAGTCCTTATTTAAAACTAAGGAGAAAACCACCCGGTTTTAAGCAGAACGGTCAGTGCTTTCCGGGTGAAATAAGATACCGCTCAAAGTTTCTGAGCCAACTATTACAGAAACGAAATAGGCATCGTTGCACTCGCCTGTTATAACTCCACTCACGAAATCAGTTCCCGACGATGTAGGGTTTGCTGTTATAAAAGGAAAGCAAAGTGTAAATTAGTAACAATCATTGATTCAAGTAAAATAACAATTCATCTGACAAACGTGATTTTTTAGAAGGGAAATTCCTAAGTAACTGAAATCGAAAGTATAAAGCTCTATTAAAACAATGCATTTGTTGGAGTCCGTAGCAGTTGACAACCAGCAGAGTCAGCAGCTTTCTTCTTTCCTTTATCGGCATGTGGAATAGCAGAGTCAGTAGGTGCTTTCCTGTTTTCTTTATTGGAATGTTGAATAGCAGAGTCAGTAGCTGTCCTCTTTCCTTTAGCCACAGGTGAAATTGAAATGAGTTTTGGTGTACGCACTGTACCTGAAAAACAATGGAGAGATTTTCAAAAACACTTCTGCGAGATGAATCAAGCGACAAACAAATTGAAACACATAATGAGGATTTAGCCTACTCGTTGGTGGAGGAATAAGATGACCCTGCTTCCTAAAGAAGTAAACTTGTTCAAAATCCCAAAGTAACAAACTGTAATGTTTCCGCAGTACAGTTGATAAATTGCTTGGGGTTGACTTGAAACTGAATGCAGACGAGACCTCTTTCCATTTTTTCCCTTCGATTACCTACGAACAATAAAATGAATGTCTAAACACTGATTTATAATTATCATTAAAAACTAGACAAGATGGCATGACGAAATGCTTAATTACCTCGCTAAATTTAACCATACCACAAGTAAATATATCCAATATTTATTTTAATGCCTATTAAAAAAAATGATCAGACTATTACTTTAATCTGACATTCTAGCCGAATTAAAAATACACTAGTGACAGTTCTTACTTTGAAATTCTTCGCATCAGGCATCAAACATATTATAAATGTTTTATTTGGTTGCCTGCATTCAACTCTATTAAAAATTCGTTGAGGCATTTCACCACATATTTTTAGTTAGCATCACCAAACTCATTAAACAGTTGATCAATTCAAATGCTGCAATGTTATAACTAAAAGGGTAAAATGTAATAGTGTACTACTTTTCTAATCTTTCTAATCATTCTATTATTTCAATTAAAAGAAAACAAACTTATTAATTGAATTAGTAATAAAATATAAATCATATTAAAGATACGGATAATTACAAGAAATATAATTCTAATTATTATAAATGCAATGTATAGAGTAAAATATAGGTTGAGAGAGAAGAATTATTACAATATAAAAGTTCAGATAGAGTTGGATGCAAATGAATCGTTTGTCACCATTATAATTACAAGTAAATAATACACCAAATATCAAAGTGTTGAGAATGAAACATAATTATCTTCAGTAGTTGCAACATTCTTAGTTAGAATCTTTAATGTAAAACTATACATAGAGATACTTATATGACATTTTATGAAGAAAGATTGCACATCAAGATGAAATATATAAGTTGCACATGAAGAATTATGTAAACAAATCTTAGTGTAAAAATTCATTTTTTCATAATAATATGTAGAATAGATTTCATATAAGTTATTCACCAATATATAATTTGATAAATCTTAAACATAGAAGCCTCTTACTTGTTCCAGACCTCCTTGAGATGTCACTTGTTTGTATAGAAGATGCAGATTCAATTTGTCCTTTGCAATGACTGGAAACCTACAAAGAAAAACATATTGAATTTATAATTAAATTATGAATCAATATAATCAGTTCATATATAAAATGATTAACTATTGTCCTACAATAAAGACAAACAGTTAACTATTATTATAACCAAATTACTTCCAAAAACTAAGAATTCCATAACTAGAAGTTTATCTTTTCATCAAATTAAAAAAAAAACACTACAAATCTCAATAAATAATACATAACAATAAAATTAAATGAAAAAAATAGTATTTTACCCCATCAAAGCATAATTTATCTGTGTATAAAACTAAATAGATATTAAAGAAACATTACTCACTTATGAATATTCGGAAAAGTAGAAAATGTTGTTTTACATGGAAAAAGTAAAAGAAAACTAAAGAGAAAATATTACTTGGAATTTATGCCAATAGCGGTATGAAATCTCTCAAGAGTTTTCCTGAATTTTGAGACATCTGCAACCAAGTCTTCATGCTTGACATCTGGTTGGGGATAAATCTTTGTTTCTGAGCAATCAGTAACCAAAATATCATCATTTGGAATAGACATGGATGGTATAGATTCGCTACAGCTGCACGCAACAAAAAGAAAATTAGAACTGTATGCCTTATATATAGTTTAAAAACTATGAAAACTGTATGTCCTTATTAGAAAAGCAATAACAATTGTGTGTGTGGGTTCAAAAAACAACCATGCATATACACGATCCAATTCAACTTCACTTCCTCGGAGTTTGTTTAAAATTTGAACTTGCCTGAGGGCTTTGCGTCTGAGAGAAGTTTTCCTGAGATTATCGTTCTCATCAGAAAATGCAGATGATGTATTTGAGAGTAACCTTCTAAGAGTTTGTTTGAAATCTGATGTATTTGAGATTAACTTTCTAAGAGTTTGTTTGAAATCTGAACTTCCTTGAGGGCCTTGTGTCTGAGAAAGTTTTTCCTGAGATTCTTGTTCTAATAAGAAAATGGAGATGATGTATGTGAGATCAACTTTCTCAGTTAGAATTGAATTTGCAAGATAAACGGAAAATAGTAGACATTGTATTTTGGTTTCTAATTACTCAGTCCAACAAATAACACCTGATTGAGGTAAACATGAATTTTTGTTCATTATTAACTACTGGATGGAAAAACAAAAATCAAAGAGCTGAATGGAAAAACGAAAATCAAAGAGCTGGATAGGACATTTAAGCTTCCATCTAAGTAAATAGTTTTGGTTTGGTTTTACACATGTTTTTTTATAAATAAGGAGCTGAAGCTTAGAGTTTTTTAATTAAAAATAAGTGAAAAAGTACACAGTTCAAATATCATTCCTAAGAGAATAGCCTAAAGCTTATGAAAAGAAATCAAAATAGAGCACATATCCACTCCTGTATGCTAAAGTTTATAAATTCGTGTTAGAAAAACAACTAAAGTTTGGGACTTTAATCTTATCTCTTTTCCTCAATCCAAGGAAGAAGAGGAGCCCCCATCATCTTCCTTTGTTGAAGCAACATTTTTTTGACTCCTGGTCATCTTCATGTTCATTCTTTGTTCCTCCTCCTTTCTCATCTTCTTCATCTACCCGATCTTCTGCCTCTACTCCTTCATCTTCTTCTTCATCTTCCTCTTCATCTTTTCTTCGAAAGAATCCTTTTTGTCTAGACCATCTAACTCCTCATCATGTTTTTATTGGTATACCCAGTCCATGTCCTCATCTACATCATCTCAAAATGGGTTTTCTAGGCCATCCTGCATACCTAGGAAATTTGATAGGAAGGTTATTCCTTTCTTCATCATACTTCTTCTGATGTTGTGGTATTCTCAATCACACCCACATAAGATGAAGAACCTTCTAGGTGGACCAACATATATGTTCTTCCTCTATCTATGCTTGAAGCCAGGAAATGGGTTTCCCGCCCTCATCACCACTGCATGTTCACAGGGAAGACAAATGGTCAATTCCCCGTATATGTTTGTAATGGCATCATGCAATCCCACCAACTAGTTTTTGTCGAAGAAGCTAAAGCACATTTCTGTTGTCATTATTTTATGCACTCCTACTACAAGAATGCTAACTAAGAAGCCAACACATATGTCTGAATTTACTCTGTGGTGGTGGTTAGTGCAGATGAAATTATAGCCCAAGACCTTTCTCACTGCATGTAAAACCAACCAATACTTATAATTGAATAGTTCTTGTAGTTTCTATTCAATGCTTGGAGTGTCAAAGGTCATCTGTTGATAGTTGGAGTTGAGCTTCATAGGAGTGTCCATGCCGAACATATTAGCCTATTACCTGCAAAGTAAATCAAAGAAAATACCAAGCACCTACACAATCAAGATTTTTGAAAAAAAATAGTAATCTCAAAGATTTTCTTTACTTCCATAACACTCCACCATATGGGAAAGATGGATGTTTCTATGACTATTATTATATGAGATGACCTTCATTTTCCTTGGCCAGCGGTTTTTCCCTTGAAGTAGACGAGGCCTACTAGTGCGTGTCACTTTTTTCACATCATAAAATCTCAGGGATAATCCTTCCCAACCCTATAGATGTCCTCTACTAAATTTAAATTTATTTTTTCTTCATCTCAAGAGTTACTTGCTAATTTGGGGATGAAGATAGATGATATGTTCCATCACTATTGGTTCTCGCTATCTTGGACTCTTGTCTTTTCTTGTTTGTAGGTACTCTTCGGCCTTCTACCTCCGAGTGAAGATTGGCGGTGACATATTGTCCTTGGGCTTGGATCCTATCCTCCAATCATATCCCTCCGTGAACTCTATGTCAACATATACCTCTTCTATTTGAAAGTAGGAAGTTCTCTTCACCTGATATCTCCCACCAGTCTAACTTTTACACCAATTCTAAACAAAGAGAAAGGCCTCTTAGTAAGGCTTTTAATTCTTCCATATTATTAGTGTCGTTCTCCTGAGGTTGTAAGATCCTAGCTATGTCTTTTCTCTGGAAGGAAAGAATCACACAACCAACACCTAAACACCTAGGGTTCCCTCTGGAGGCCTCATAAAAGTTTAGTTTATGCCATCCAATGCTGGGAGGGGTCAAGAATCAATTCACTCTATTTCATTCATTGGCTTGACTACCTCTACCTAAAATTTGAGGGGGTCTAAGACCAAACCAATTCTTCATCATTCTGTCACCCCAACTAGTGTAAAACTTGTGTGAGGAGCTTTGGGATTGAATTCAAGAGTTCATTGTTTCTACTATAGCTGCCTCGATTTTGCTAAGTAACAAAGCTTGGTCCATTTTTTTTTCTTTGAAATAATCTCCTATTTGTTTCTTTCCATATTTCCCAAACCATAATTGCAGGTGATATAATCCTTAGGTTCCCACATAAATTCTCCTTGAACAATATGGACCAAGATTTGAATAGAGATAAGATATCATTTGGTAATGTTGATGTCCATCCCAATTTTGCACATATCTATTGCCAACACTCTAAGGAAAATGGGCATGTAAGTAGGAGGTGGTTTACATCCTCGTCATTGTTTTGAAAGAGGGAGAAAATAGATGGACCTTAGTAACCAAACATTTTTAACCAATTTGTGGTTAGTATTCTTCCCTATATAGTTGCCCATGAGAAAATATCTACCTTTGGTAGGAAGAATTTATTCCAACATAAGCGAGTTGGTAGCTGCATTTTGGACTAGTTTTGTGTCTCTAAAGCTATCTTGTAGCCTTCCTTCACATTGTATTATCTTAATTTTTCCCTATTCCATATTATTGCATCCCTGCCCTATTTGGGTAGGAAAAACTTGTCCTCTAAGACTGGTCTAAGGTTCTTAATGTCATCCTGAGGCACATCTAAATCCTCAAAGGGCTTCCACTATCATTTTCCTTCTAGGTTAGACTCTGGAGCTAAGATGTAATATTTAAAATAAATCCCCCACTTTTATGAGAAAATTCTATTGATACTTTCAGATTCCATTAATTTTCTAATTATCGAATAACGTCCCGAAGAATCTTCCTAGAAAAGGGCTCTGCTACCATCCTTTATGTTCCAAGTGAAGTTCTGATATGATGCTGCAGTATTTAAAAATAAAGTTCCATATCCTGTATCTCCCAGGGAATTCCTTCACTCTTAAAGCCTCACCTTCATTTAGGTTTAAAATAGATTTCCCTCTTAAGATCTTGACCCATTTGAGGTGTTGCTCCTTGTGGATTTTCCAAAATGATTTTGCCCCTAAGGCCTGATTTTGGTATAGTTGGTTCTTGATGCCTGTCCTTTCGTAACCCACTACCTTGCATATTTTCTCCCAAGCTACTAGAGAAAATTTCCTCTTTGTGTATGTTCCTTGCAAGAAAACTTTCCTAAGTTTCTTCACAAGATCTAGGAGGCTACCTGTTGGTAATGTAATACAAGACATAAGATAATTTGGGATGGCTACAAGAGTGGCTTTAAGAATAATGATCCTCCTGGCCCAAGAGAGTCACTTGGATTTCCATGACTTTATCTACCTATCTAGTTTATCACCACTAGATTTCCATGTTGTTGTAGATCTTAGTGTTTTGTCAACCAGGAGCCCTAAGTACATACAAGGAAGCTTTCCTTCCTTGAAGTTTATAATATTAAGGATTTTTTGTTCGGTCCTTTTTTGATGTAGAATAAGAATATATGTGATTTCTCTTTATTAGCTTCTTGATCCGAGGCCAAGGCATCATTAGACAATAGTCTTTTCAACTAGATGAACTCACCCTTAGTGGCCTTCCCAAATATCATTGTGTCATCAGGAAATTATTGATGGGTGACAGGTCTTAATGAAGAAGTTATCTCCACACCTTTGAGTATGCCTTGAATTTGGAGGCTACTAAGACTTCTACCTAAAGCTTCAGCCATGATGATGAAAAGGAAAGGGATAATGGGTCACCTTGTCTGATCTCTCTAGAACCTTCAAAGTAATCATGGGGTGTGCCATTGATGAGGATTGAGAACAAAGGTGTAGAAGTGTAATAGAAAGTTAGATTTATCCACACCCTTGAGAACCAAAACTTTTCCATACATTTGGTTAAGAATCTCCAATCCACCTTGCCATATGCCTTCTTAATGTCTAGCTTTATAATCATACTTTGTTGCTTGTTTTTTTGAATTGAATGGATAACTTCTTGAGCAATGATTACTCCATCAAAAATAGATTTGCTGAGAACACATCCAGTCTGCTCTTCGCCCAATAATTTTCTCCAAAATCTTTTTAAGTCTATTAGCAAGGGTTTTTGTGAGTAACTTCTATATTATGTTACAAAGTGAAATCAGTCTAAATTAATCCAAGAAAGTAGCTTTATCCGTTTTTGGGATGAGAACTATTTCTGTGAGGAATCAGCCTGATCATCTAGCCGCTTCTAGTGCTTATGTCAGCTCCGAACCCAAAGCAGGCCAACATTTTTGAAAGAAAGTTGAAGGAAACCCATTCAGGCCGGGGGCTAGAAGGAGGGCTTGTTTCATTATTTTGTGAATGTTTATCAAATACTGAATTTTTTCCCTCTTCCCTCTCTATTTTGAAAAGTAGTTTTAATGGGATCTTCTGTACTAATCTCTTCTTTATAAAATTTAGCTACAATCAGTACTATTCTCTGTGCTTAGTTGAATTAGTCTCTACTGAGGTCTATTATTTGTTTGTTCAGGAAGATGTGTAATCTTTTTTGTAAATCTCTATTTTAAGACTTTATACGTTTTATCGGTTTAAAAAACTTATCGGTACTGATTCAGATACTGATTTTGCGTGTTGATTTGAATACTTTTTTCCACCTTTTAGAGGATTTGATCATATTTTGTGATTCCTCATAATTAGACACAAACACCTCCTAGTATCATATGAAAATGCTCTTAAGACCTAATATGCCCTGTTTTGATATTTGAGAGTTACCTGTAAAGGGCAGACATGCTGCTACACAAGCGTACCAGAAAGGACGCGCTAATTGCATATTAGAAGACCTTGAATCTGCACATTCACAGATCAACAACGAAGGAGAAGTTAAAATGATTTCCTTCTGTTGTTTGGAATTCAGACTGAGGGCCTTACGTGTGATGAATCTTAATTTCAACTAATTTAATCTACAGTTTTTTCAGATAGAGAAGTTTGAAATTCAGACTGATCATTCCATCATTCAAACCTAATATATTTATCAAACTGAGATAAACCTTAGTCTGTATCTGTCAGATGGAATTTTGAGTCCGATCATTACAAACATGCAAGCTGTTTGTATTCAGTTAGAGAAATATAATTGACTCTATTCAGTTAGAGCAATATAATTGACTCTTTCAAGTGGCTCTTTTGCATGGTTCTTACAATTTTTCTAAAAGGATTGAAGACTAATAAGAGGAGGAAGAAGTTAAAATGGATGAGGGGTTGTCTCATCACTGATTTATGGATTATTTCTGTTAGCTTACTTTTGAGACACTGCTTGTCTAATTTTAATGAGTCACCCTGTGTCCTAACTATTTTTTTTTTTTTTTTTATCTTACTTTAAGGCTTTTGTTCATTATTTGTTATAAGACATTTTATATCTTGCTTTACTGTATGATACATTTGGCTAATTGTAATTTATTTAATTTGTTCTCTTTGGATGCATTGGGCATTAATAAATATAGCTGTTGTTATGGTTGATGTGGTTAATTATGCTCATCTTTATAAATATTAATATAATAATTTGTAAAATGATATTATTTAGATATGTCTAAATACAAATAAATATAATAATGTAAATTTGCGCACACAAAGGATATGGAGAAAAATATTTTGGTGTATGTATGGTATCGAGAATAGGGTATCTAAAAGATAGGTATTCAATTATAATTGGGAAGATATATGTGTGGATTTTGAAAATCAATGAAAAAAACTAAATGATTTACAAACCATTTTAAATCTATTAACATGCTCAATACACTTAGAAGAAGGGATCTTTCTTGGAGATTCTCAAGGAGTTATATCAAGAATGGAAGGAACTCAACACCCCTTCCCTTTAGTTTTTGTCTGTGCGTCTCTTATGATTTTTTGTTTCATTTTTTGCTGTTAATTTGGTTAGTTTAATAGCTGGTTGTTTTGCTGCTTCAATTCACTTCTTGCGAATTCTATTTTGGTCTTGCTGGCCCCTTGAGGTAATGGGTTCGGACCCTTTCCAAATTTATTTAAAATCAGAACAAAAATATGACTTAAAATTATATTTACAAAATATTGCTCTTCAAACTGACTTAATGACTATATGATGTTATCTATTAAAAGTATTATCCAATAAGAATTATTCTACAAAGTACAACTATATTACTCAATACGTTCACTTTAAAAAAAAATGAAAATTAATAATTCGGCAAATCAACCACAGTAACTAAAATTGCCATTGTTACTAATTGAGGGGTAAAAATTTATTAAGACATAAAGAGAAACAAAAAGGAGAGCTCAATACGGAGCTCTATCCTGAGCAACAATATCATCAAACTCAAGAGACAAATGTAAGGAAAGCTGCCCCCTATCCACAATATTCCAACCTTGAGCATGATCAGAAGCCCATTTGGCCAAACAATCAGCAGCTCTGTTCCATTCGCGAGGAATGTAATTAAAACTAACATAACAGACTCAAGAGAAGTACAAAGGAGAAGAGTTTGGTTAATGACTGAAGCCAATTGCCAACTAACATCCTCAAGCAACTGTGAAGTAAGCAAATTCACCACCAATTGAGAGTCAGATTCACAGATAACTTGGCGCCATCCCCTCAAACAACACTGCTCCACAGCATGTAAAATGGCCAGAGCCTCCATGAAATACATCGGACCACACCCCCAATGCCAGCAGGGCCTGGATTCCCCCGAAAATTGCCATTGATTTATACTCATATTTTATCTATTATTTCACTATTTTAATCTTTAGTATATAAAATAATTTAAAAAATTGCATTAAAATGTCAGCTCCTCTACCTACCGAGCTTAGAAACTTCTAGAGCACCCTCTCAAATACAATACATACACAAACGTCATCTCACTATTCTATTAAATTTGCAACTTCATTAGACTTAAATGCTGTCAATGAAAATGAAGCTCTTCCCAAACATTTCTTAAAGTGAAATCTATTGAAAAACTAAGGTTACTATTTCTAAAATGAGCACGCAGAAAGCAAAGGTGTCAGAAATGCAAACAAACCGTAAAAGTTCTTCGTTTTAATGAATTCAGCAAAGGAAATCCACGAATTTCTTAATCTATTGAAATCGCAACATAAAATGAAAATGGGGCAATATATATGGATCTATATCTGAAAACCTATCACATAAAAAAATTGCTAAAAACCTAACATGAACAGAAAATATCAAAGCAGATGCAATCAGCTGCAAATTTTGTGATGCAGTGCAATATACAAAACGCATCGCTAAAAATAAAGTTGGCCTACCTCGCCATTGTTGATAGCGCAAATTTTCCCAGCATAAAGTTCAAAGACCAGCATAAACCGTGCAAAATTAGTGAAGAAGGCTTGACATAGTTTACCGACAATTGCTCCGTTTTTTCATACAATGTATTCTCTTAGGGTTTTCTAAGGAGCCCAAATTAAATGTAAGCTTTAGAGTGCATTAATTGATTTTGTATTCTAGTACAAACTAGCAATCAACGGGAGACATTCCATGCTGTGATTGTGATATTGGAAATTGGTACTCGGATATTTATCTTTCGAATCTTGTGTTCGTTAATGTTAAGATGGGTATTGAATTTCAAATGGGCTTCGTTGTGCCTCACAATTCCTGGGGCCGCATAAGCGGCAAATATATCTTATAAGAGAGTCCTCTCCTGACTCCCACTCAATACATTCATTTGGCCACACAAGGATTTCGTGTCTTCATTATTGACCGTCGTGTTGACCGTAGGATTTGCATTTCTCGTTTTCATAAATATAAGATGGGGATTCAATTTAAAAGGGACTTCGTTGGGAATTCATCGATCAGGATTTCTTCAATCGATTCTATGCCGTTTCCCTTACAAATATATCTTCAAACCCACCCAGGAGAGGATTGATCCAACCACCACCCACATGTAGAGTGGGAGTGGGAGTACAGCCATTTTGATAGAGTTTAGGAAAAGGTTATGCATTAGGCTTTGACCAGTGTGTAGAATTGGAATTTCCAAGATATGTTGGAACCAACGCTATAACTTAAAAGGGGGAATCCTTATCGGCTATGCTAAACAATCTTTTACATGATAGAAATTCATTAAAAAATAGTTTTGTAAGAAAATTTGTGGTAATTAATATTTTCAAATATTAAATTTTATAAGTTTATTTTAAAAAAATTACATTTATATTTTATATTTTGACATAGAGACCAAAAGACGAAAGAGAAGGAGCCTTGACCTTCTTCCAATCCTTATTGATTCCTTGAGAAGGTTCAAGAAGAAAATTTTCTTGGATTCCAAGTGCAAAGACCAAAGTAGTTGGAACATACAACTCCATAGTGGCCACCATCTTTTTTGTCTTTGTTATGCCATGCATGTGCTCAAGTTCATCCTACAAAATCTAGAGAGCTTACATTTTCTTGCAGAAATCAACAATCTTAGACAACTTCCCATTAAGTTCCTCTTGGTTATTTTTAACAGTGTATAAAATTTATTTCTTTTTTCTTTAGAGGGAATCGAATCACATAGCTCCATAACCTATCCCCTGATTCAAGCCCAATTATCAAATCTTATAGAAACTTCATCTACCATGTCCAAAATTATGTGATCTTTGACATCTTGAGACCAATCCTTTGCCCTAGCATGAGCTTCAACCAAGGCTTTTAATCTGGTTATCTTCTTTTTAGCTATGTCTAGCTACTTCAACAAGCATTTTATAATTGCATTTTTCCTTTTATAAAGCACACATAGGCTATCAACCTTGTCCACAATCCCAAGATAACCTAGTAATTCAGCTTTAGGAGAGTGAACAAGGGAATTGGGTAAATGAACCTTAGAAGGGGATAAAGGCATGTGAATTAGTTTTTTATTATTTTTTGAGGGGTTAGCTAGGGTCAAGTTAGGCTTTTTAGACCATGAGATGTAAGAATCCTTATAAAACTCAAGGGTTTCCTCAATGATCATTATTTTTTTTATGTTGTCATGTTTTTATTTTATTTTATTTTGAGCTTTCACTAAGGATTAGCTCTAGTCGAAGAGATAGGGAGCAAAGTATTTAGAGTAGACGAAAATGCTCCTTTAGTATCTTTTGGTTCGATAGATCAATACATAAATTAGGGTTTAGAATGAAAGAGAGATTGGGTTGCTAACCAGGGGAGAGTGCAAGATGAAAGACGTCTAATCTAAGAATGAGACCTTGATACAAAGGAATCTCTCCTTAATCTTGAAATTGTCAATCAATTATGAAATGGAAGAGTAAATACTAAAAAGGAAAATGAAGATTAATCAAATGTCTAAAGTGATTTAACATTGAGAACAAGTGGGACTAAAATTTTTTAAACCTACCTTCTAGTGTTGTAAACTTGATGAGAAATAGCGTCACATCTTTCCACTTTCCTATAATCTTTTCCCCGTTGAAACAATTCTAAACCCACAAAATCTTCTCTCAAGGACCAAAGTATTTTTTGAAATCTTTCATGTAATTCCCTTTCAAATTTTTGGGAGGGTGTTTCCTTCTGCAACTAGGCTAGTTACTACCATAATCCTCTCTAGAGAAACCATATAAGGCACCCCACCAATGGTAGCTACCACCTTATCTCAAGATTGAGAAAACTTCTGAGATAATTTTGTGTTGAAACCTTTCATTAATTATATATAAGTAGTCAGCTTTCCCACCTCAAAAATAGCCTAGAGAGAATGGTTATTCTTGAAATCATCACTCTTATCAAGCTTGATTTAAATGATATCTCCCCTTATGGGGAGCTAGAAGATTAGAAAACATAAAGAGATCTAGATGAGCATAGTAGAGGAAACTAAAGAGCATAGTTTATCTTTTAAACACACCTATGTAACCAAAGGAAAAGCCTTTATGTCACATAGTCAGTAACCTTAATATCACGACAATAAATCATTAAAATAGTAAGCCAAAGGGGTTGAACGAGGATTCGTAAGTTGATCTTTTAAGATGGCACCAAAAGATTATTTTGGCACATCTTGAAATGAAGTCGATATTTGGATTGAACCTTTGAAATGTCCAATAGCGAAAAGTCTATCAATTGTGATGTGGTGGAAAAACCACCTAGGTGTCACATTCCCTAATAGCATCATGATAATATTTAGAGAATCTCCCTCAATAATGAGATTGTGGGGATCTAAGAGCTCTTATGTCTACACATGCATTATCCTTACTACTTCATTAGGAATTTTTTGTTTCATCTCCCTACATTTTCAATGTAGTGAAGGAATTATATTTTTCCATTAGTATACTTAGAGAAAACATGATCTGCACCATTAGTTTACTCTACACCGATAGACAGGGCAAAGCACTATCCGACGACAAGTTTACCCGACAAACACTGTTAAGTGTTACCCGATGACAAAAAGGTAAACGATACCCGACAAGTAACAACAAGTGCTACCCAATGGAACTACAAAGAGAGGAACCCAACAGATACAAGGAACTCGACGAATAGTTCAGTCAAGGAATGTTGATAGACTACAAGTTCAAACCGACGACCAAGAACCAACAGTCAGTTACATCTTGCAAAAAGTGGATTTGACTTTCCACGTCAGATAAATCACCGAAGTTGTATTTATAGCTTCTTGATTTGATTTTAAATCCATTATGTGTGGAGGAAGCAATGTAATTATTATTGTTTTAATTAGTTTTACTATTTTAAAACATGCAAACTAAAGATCAAGGTCAAGTTGTAAACCTTGGATCTAAGATTTAACATTGTAATGCGTGAATTCTAAGATAGGTCAAATACTTGTATAAGGAGATGGTCAATCCATTAGATAAAAAAGTTGATCAATGCAAGTTGTAGGAACGGAGAGAAACTAATGACCAGAAAAAAGAATTTATACAAAAGAACACAAAAATAATCAAATCAGTTTTCAATAACAGAACAGAGGCTACTGACAAGCAGAGAAAAGGTATTCATCAATCACTTAAGGTGATATTATTATTGTAAAAGCTTTAATGGATCTATAAATTAGCAATAGTAGATTGCATATAGTTAGGTCAACATTTGTACTCATTCTAACAATTGTAGTACACTAATGAAATCCTTTCAAGAAAGGTGGGCTTAACCATCCTATTGTAAATCTCATAACTGAGTGCACACTTAAACCAGTGTTGCTAAAGCTCTTAATAGAGTAGACCTTAACAGGTCTCCACCTTAATACTCCTAACAGGGTAGATCATCAGAAGTGATCAAATTGTAAGCCTTAACTGGCTCGCTTCCATTCTGTAGATAGTGAAGTTTTGTGGGTGTCATCCCCACAATAGTTTTTACTTCCTAACAAGAGTTTTCTGCGATACCATATCTTGTGTTATGTGTTTATCAATTTCATCAATGTTTCTATGAATGATTGAAAACTACTAAAGATTGTGAACAAACAATACATGCATAAGAATAAACAGTAATGGTTGGTGAAATTAGAAATTGAATAATTACTAATGATGACTTGTGTAAGTTGTTAAAAGTTTTAGAGGTACCGATTCATCCCTCCCCTCTCAGTACTACTTCCCATTAATTCCAACAATTGGTATCAAAGCTAAGTCTCTTCTTGGAAAGTTTAAAGACTTAAGAGCAAAGATCTTAGAATGGAGAAGTACAAACTTGATAATAATATTGAAAACAAAAAGCTTGAGATACAGATGTTCTATGAATAGTATAAAGAAGCAAGAATCAAGATGAGAGAGCTGATGGATGAAAGAAAAGATATGGCTGCTCGGAACAATGAAAAATACTATCAAGAAGAAGAGATTCTAGATTTTTTTGAATCTTTAGGATCAAATGCAATTAATATATCAGATACATGAGAAGAGAATGTCACAAATCTAAAGGAGATTAATCAACATCTGATAGAGTAGATAAAGATGCTACAAATCAGTCAAGAAACCCAAATGGTAGGAATGATTGATGTGATGAGTTCTTCCAGAAAAGTTGAAATAGAGAGACCACTTTCTATTGATGACAGAAGGAAGATTAGAGAAAAACTACAAGAAAAGGAAATGGAAATTCAAAGACATGTTGAGCATCACCATGATCTCAAAAATCAAATTATCCATATGAGTCAAGAAGCAAATAGAATAAATGTAGAACTCATTGGAAGAATACAGATTATCAGTGAACTAAGAGAAGAAAATGAAAAGCTAAAGCATGAGGTTAGAATTCAGCAACAACATAATGAGATTATCAAAAAGGCTGAAGAAAGCAATAAAAGAATGGATGAATTTCTTGAAGGACAATGAAGAGTCAACAACAACAACGGTATAGGCTTTATCGAAAATAGTGAATCATCAAATCCAAAGAATGTTTATGAAAATCCAAGACCAAGAAAGCTAACATGCAAGCACTACGGAAAGCAAGGGCACACATCAAATGTATGCAGAGGTAAAATGAAAGGCACTCCTAAATTCTACACCTACATCTTCATTCATAGGATTCTGTTATAAATGTAACAAGAAAGGACATAAGGCTTATGAATGCAACAACAAGATAGAAAAGCCAAAGAAGGAAACCTACATGGACAAATACTATCCTACATGCAAGATGAATGGGCACACATATGAAGAATGCTAGAAAAAGAAAAAGCAAGCATGGAAGCCAAAAGGTAAAGAAGTTCCTTATCAACCAAAGAGAATCGGTAATCAATATGTATGGGATTACAATACTTGGACAAACTGTACAGCATGTGGCAGATATGGTCACATTGCTACAAACTGCATGAAATCATGGACCAAAAGGTCTAGAGGCTGGTCAAACCCTAGAATGGCATGCTTACACTGTCATAAAGTTGGTCACCTCAAGAAAGATTGCAAAGACCGATTGATAGAAACAAGCACATATCCCAATGGTAACACCATTAAAGATATCCAAAGGGCAAGAGACAAAATGTGGATAAAAGATTCAAGAAATGATGAAGCTGGACCAAGAAATGCAAATGGTGACACCCCATCCAATGGATCTGATGACACCACCAACCCCACTTGAGCTGAACAAGTAAGTATGGAAGTGCACTATACCAAGTCATATTTTGCATCGGTTGCATTATACAAATTGATAGATAGTCAAAATCTGCATAAACCAAAGATGCATATTACTTTACTTGTTACCAATATAAGAATGCAACACCGTTGATAAACACTTACTAAAATCATCGGTGAACACAATAAATGAGTTGTTTACACTTACCAGAAATTGTTGGTCAGCCTGTAAAAATGGTAAATTGCCAATGTAACCCAACGACCATTGGTAAGAAAGCAAAGTTTAGAAGTTGTCATGACAGAATACTGATATCCATCGGTAAAATCAAAGTGATTAACAAATGCCCAAAGCATCGTGCCTTCACCGACGATGATTCAAAATATCCTCCCAAAAAAACCCATCTTCATGTCCCGATGAGTTGTTGAGAATTTATTGCAAAGACTTAGGTCAAAAAGTCTATAAATAGTCGACAGGACAATTTCATTTTCACCCATGATTTGAAGAGAAAGTAGAGCAAAAACCAAGTGATTGAAGAGCAGAAAGTAGAAGCACCTCCAGTTCGATTCAGCACATAGAAAATAGATTTTTCATCACTATTGCGAATTGAAGTGCCAAAGGCACCTAAAGATCACTGTCATTATTTTATCAAGAAACCCCTAATTTCAAGAATACCCTAAAAAATTGAAATTCAGTGGCAACCACACCAAGAACCGCTAAGATAAAGAATGATAAGAGGAATGTGGTGAAACTGATCTAGAATAACACATGTATAGAACTAAAGTATAAAATCTATCCATAAATGTTATCAGAACTAGATGAAGCCGATGCATTTTCAAAAATCCCACCTAGGGTTTTTCTCATAGAAGATGTTAGGTCTTATATTCACTGCGAGATCAGGTGATAATGAAATGGATGAAGATTTCAAGAAGCTATGTGATGCCGAAGGAAAACTAAAAGAAGAACACAAACACTTAGAGGTCAAAGGGTTAACCAATGCCCTACACTTCCCAAGGGAATTCAAAACAGAATGGATTAGGTTATTCTTGAGCAAGATGCATGAAAGGAAACTATGGCTAGACCAACCCAAGAAAATAACCAAGGATGTTCTTCACGCTATCACTGGTTATCCGATAACTGATAATCCTAGGGCACACAAGCACCCATCCATGAAATATGTTACAAAACTCACCAATGCAGAAGGAGACAACAGAGGTCTCAAAGTGAACACAATCACCGACGAAGGGCTAAAATTTGGTGCATGTGTTATTGGATACAAAATCTTTTAGGCTAGCAGATTGAACAACATTTCTCCAACAACAGTAGGCAAAGCTTACAAGATTGTAACAAAAGGAATTTAGATGGATCCATGTGAGATCCTATTGAAAAAAATTGATGAGAATATGATCAAAATCAGGTCTACAAAGAGAAACACATGTAAGTTTGGATCACTTATCATGTGTACATTTTTCTATTTTCAAGAATACTTTCCTTTAGTAGGAAAAGTTGTATGGGACACTACCAAACCGGTAACCCAACAGATTAGTGA
>MU225212.1:292485-303686 GCA_018584345.1 Thuja plicata | reverse complement strand
AGCACCATTAGACTATGAGATCAATATTGATCAAGCTACAAGTGCAATTGAGGCACTGATCAATGAGCCTGTTGATAAGAAACAACCAAGGTTTGGAACATATGAGGAGGCCAAATCTAAGATAAAATAAGGCCTAGAAGTAAAGAAGAATATAAACAAAAAGGACAAAATAGTTAAGAATCTCAAGAAGATTCTATCGGTCTCAGAAGAAGAGCAGGATCAACAAGAGGAAACCAATGAACATGGAACCATCAGTGAAGAACTAGAAGAAAAGAAATCAGATACAGAAGCTACTAAATCTGAAACACCTTGATCTCCACCTCCTACAAAGAAATAAAGGACTATAAGCCAAACTACTGCAACCGATACCACTCCACTTAGGAAAGGTCAAGAAAGGACCTATATGAGGAAGCAACCAGCAAAAAGAACCAAACAACAAACTGTCAAAACCACACCACCTAAAAAGAGGTAAAGGTTTGTAAGGACAAAGCCTGACTTGGATGACACTAAAGATGATGAGCCTAATGTAGCAAAGAAGAACTTTAGAAATCAAACAGTTGATGAAGCAGCCCAAACCATTGCTACGCATGGTGCAATGACTGATAAGAAGATCAGACAATGGGATACACTAAATCTAGAGGATCAAAATAAAATTCAGGAGGCAATCATAAAATCAATGATCAAGAACAAGTATGCCCTTGCAGAATTTGCAAATCAAATACCTAAAGAGCTAGGTAAACGGGTATACCAACAGTGGTCATATGCCTTGCAAACAGAAAGAGAAGCAAGAGAAAGAGTACTTGTGAGACTCTTGCCTCCTAAATCCAAATTTGAAGAGATAAAAGAAGTACTAAAGAAACACTCAAGTAAATTTGTAACCAAAATAAGGGCTTACAAAGTACTAGAGAACACATTTATAGAACTGGATTTAATGACAGGAACTAAATTGAGACACCTCTGGGATCTACCGACAGAGTCAAAAAGTGTTGATAAGAAATAACTTCTCACAGAGAGGAGGAGACAGATAATACAAGTCCTCAACATATTGCTCTGGACAATCAAGAAAGTAATGACGAGCCTATTAACTTAGATACAGGCATGGATAATAATATCCAAGATATCACTCGCTATGATTCTGAAAATGACCCAAAGAAGAAATATGATGTAATATTTATCACACTTAAGGATTAACAAAGCCATCAAGTACTTACAGACATCAGATGGTAAGATAGTTGAAATTGCTGATCAACAAATGCAAAACACTACAAGCATGCACTCAAAAGTGCAAGACCCTGGAGAAGATATACAAAAAGATGAGGATGTCACTGCTGACAAGGCTCTAATCATTGAGTAGGACACCAATACTAAAAAATCCCAAGCCACAACTCAAAGTAACATGCCTGTCTTAATGAAGGTAATAAACATACTACAAGGCAATGAGGGATCAAATGAAAAGGAAACAAGCACACCCACAGACAAGAGTGATGAAGAAACCAAAGGAAAAATAGATACAACTGTAGTGAAAGCTACAACTGATGATCAGAAAGATACATCTACTGACCAAAATAAGGAAGAAACTCAAAAGGAAACAGGGGAAAAACCTTCAGAAACAGGGGAAAAACCTTCAGAAACAGGGGAAAAACCTTCAGAAAAAGGTGAAGAAGGAAAGAAGGATGAGATAGAAAATAAATCAGGAGCATATTCTACAGAAACACCCAAGGTTAATGAAGAGACATATTCACATAACAGATAGGTGCCCATAGAGAAGAAAACACAAGATGCATCATCTACAAAACCTTCACTAAGTAATTTAGAATGAACAAATGAACTAGCTATGGTAGTTCATACATCTGCATCCCCTCAAATCTCAAAGAAGAAGAAAGGAAAGAATAAGAATCTAGTAACTCTGGATGAAATTATTGAGATTCAAGTCTCTGATCCAAGAATATTGGATCCAACAGCATTGAAAAAATATGCAAAGCTCTGTGAAAGAAAATCTATTCAAGACAAATTAAAGAGAGCGGGAAAAGAGGCCAGGGTACTAGAAGTAGCAAGAAATATACTTCAACAGATTGTAGTAGACATAGATATTGATAAAAAATATCCAATACTTGATCAAGTGGTTATACTAAGAGATGCAATAACATCTCAGAATACCGATGCTGAGAAGGCTATGGAAGAGAGACTTGAACAAAAGTATGAATTCAAGCTCGCTAAGAAAATAAGCTAAGAAGTGGCACTGAAAAAGGTCAAGCTATCTGAACTGGTAAGTACAATTGATGCAATCTTATCAGAAGTTGTTACCTTAATAAATGAATTGTTTACTTTAGATCTACTCACTCATGAGTATGCCAACAAGATAGAAAAAATAGATGCTGATCTTAAGTCCAGTGCACATAATCTAGCCAACATAGAAGAAGCACTTAAATTTCACAATGAATAAATCATACAGGCTAGAAAACTAAGACAACACATACAGTTTGCAAAAATGAAATACATAGATGAGGTCAATGAGCTCCAAGTTAAGTTCTTACCAACACTTACACTCCTGCAACAAAATATGACACATGCAAATACTCTAATTGCCACCCCTGAAATGTCTATCCTAGACAACATTTATGATATGCACGCAAGACTAGAGATACAACACATGGTACTAGAACAGTTGAAAGAACAATGGGAGAAACTATTGGAAGATATCAAAACTACCCATTCTAACATTTTTGACACATTGTAAGTTGCACATTTGTGTAACAATTTAGACATATTATAAGTTATACATTTTTTCATCAGTATCAAAGAAAGGGGGAATTTGATATGTACATCACCTCAGTTAAAAGGAGAAAATCATATGTATAGTGGAAGAAAGGGGAAATAATGTACATACAGAGAATAAAAAGTATACATGTACATATACATGCACTATACCGATGCACATAGGAAGGGGGAGTCATATTATGACAAGGATATAAACATGGTATATTGTTAGTAATAAATGAGAGGGGGGGGGGGGGGNAATAAATGAGAGGGGGGGGGGGGTGAATCAGTGACTTAAAATCTTTTTCTTTATTCTAACCACCAATCAAATAAACCTCAAATTATTATGTCCCTTACAAGATGCATGCAATGTAATACTTATACTAATTTATTGTATGTCAGTTTTCCTTTTCTGACCTTATTCTCCTTGATTACCTATAAGCAGTAAAACTTATTTGCTGACACTCAGTAAATATGTAGAGTATACCGATAAATCTAGAAATGCATATGTGAAATGTAAAATAGTAAAGTAATAAACCATATACGCATAACATGTGGATTCTAACATGGAAACCCTGTTAAGGGAAAAAATCACTGCGACCGGTACCCCAAATTTTCAATCTTCTAAAGTGAGCCATGTTAGGAGCCAACCCTGTTAAAGGTTATAAACACACTATTAGGTGTGACCTTGTTAGAGGATTTAATACATAGAGGTTGTCACTTAGTGTCGGGCAACTCAGTTTGCTACCATCCTTGAATCAGCCTGCATCTTAGACTCTTAATAGGTTTTAGGAAAATCTAGTGTTACTTTCATGAATCAACCTTTTTGAGACTCCTTGGGATGTACCTCAATATATAGAAGACTATTAAGTCCTACTCTGTTAAGAAACTTAATGCTTCAAAGGTTAAAATGAAACACAATGACCTATTTCTAATGCAACTTGAATTGCAAATTTTTAGATCTATTTAAGTACATTACCTCTCTGATCAATATATTAATTCAATTCTTTATACTCCACACATTCTACTCTGTGATGCTATGCTTCACTGTTCGTCGGTGTCTGCTGAATTATTTAGCTCTCCTTTAGCTTGATTGATCAGGTCTATATGAAGTTATCCTTCATCTCTTTCTCTTCACCTTCCTCTATCTATTCACTCCCCTGTGATTATTTGATATTTTTCAGAAATGAATTAAGCTTGTCTCTTATATAGACATGATATTCACCATTTCTTGATTCTTGATTATTGATTCTTGGCATGAAAAACAATCTAGCCAATCTGATTTAAAGCATAACTCCTGATTTATCTCATAGTTATCTTTATGCCTACTTTACAAATCTTCTTTAAATCAATCACTTAAATTTGGTCAAATAAAACAATGAAAACAACCAGTTAAGTCTATCTTTAGCTCTTGCCAGCTAGATATTTTGTCATTTTCTAAACTCTCTGTTCTATCAGTCAACTCTGTAGTTATTCATCAGTGACAACTGTCAGTTTCATCGGTGTGACCCTAGTTAGCTTCGAACGGGGCATCATTGGATTTTACTCGTTGGGCAATTCTATTTTCAGCTCGTCAGGCATCTTGTGATTGTGCTTCATCGGGAAACAATGTCTTCTGCTTATTGGGTATCACTGTGACTTTGGTTCTTTGCCTTTACCGATGGTGTGCACTCTGTCAGTGTTATCTTCCACTTAGTGAATACTTGACTTTTATGCATTACTGAAAGCATAATCTTTGTTCCATTGATTCTCTGAAGTCTTTGGAATTATATAAATGACCATGCAAATGATATCAAGTTGACATTAATGACAATACAAACCATTAACTGATTTAATACCTTGCATTATCTTCAACTTAACATTATCAAATATTTAATCAATTACATGTCATCAATATCTCCCTTTGGCATTGATGCAAACATACTATATTATCACACTATACTATTTCTAATACAATATGAAAATACAATCGTTGAGATTCATCAAACTACCAAACAGTTTGTTTTGATAACTGATAAAAATGTCTGACTATCGGTAAGCTCTGTGTTAGCTTAAATTTGATTCTTGCAGTTCTCCATGTTTCTTGTTTTGATGTGCTGCATCCTTCTCTTGAGTCAATATCTCTCTTTTGACTGTTCTTCTTATTTGATGTCTCTGTCTTTTGTCAGCAACTCTCCCTATGGATATGATCTCTCCCTATTGGAGTAATCTGATAATGGATAATCTTTCTTCTTTTTCTGAAGACTGTGATAATATGGAAGCTTTCTCTCCCTTTGACAACAATGCCAAACAAATATCTTACAGATATTTGACATTAATGTCAAGTGATATTTTCTCTCCATCCATAGTATATTCCTTGAATTTCCCTTATCCATCAACAATACAACAATATGCTCTGGTGTTCGGTTCTAATATATACCTTGCAGTATAGAGAAGTAGCTTTGAAGTTCATCTTTTTGCTTGCATCAACATAAATGATATTCTGATAATATATAGGCTAATGTAGCCTTCAGTCTTTTACTGACTAGTAGACAAGGGTTTGACCCCTAGTCTCTTTCTCAGGTACTCAAATGTATCATTGGGTAGTGGCATGGTGAAGATATCAACTAATTATTCTTTTGATTGCACGTACTCAAGTATCACCTCTTTCTCTTGAACTTGTTCTCTTAAATAATGATACTTGATTGCAACGTGTTTAGTCTTGGAATGCATGACTGGACTCTTGGAAATGTTTATTTCACTAGTGTTATCACAATAGATACTCACTGGTTCTGAGATCTTCATATGGATACCTTCTATCAACTATTTGATCCATGCAATATTTGAGTAGTTTGCAGCAACAACAACATATTTTGCTTCTGTAGTAGACTAAGAGATGCATCCTTGCTTTTTTCTAATCCATGGGACAAGTCTGTCACCCATAAAGAATGCCCCTCCAGTTGTGATCTTCTGGTCATCAAGATTTCCAATCCAATCAACATCGGTAAACACCTTAAGTTTGAATTTACCTTCTCTTATATACCATAAGCCAAATTCCTCAGCATTCTTCAGATATCTTAGGATTCTTTTCACAATAGTCATATGTGATTCCCTAGGGTTAGCATAAAATCTAGCAACAATTCCTACTGCATGTGCTATATCTGGTCTAGTGTGTACAACATACATGAGTTTTCAAATCATTGATCTATACAAAGTCTAATTTACCTCTCTTGTCTTGTATTCTTTTTTTAACTTACATCCAATATCCATCGGTGTTCCAACTAGCTTGAAATCTTCCATCTTGAATATTTTCACGACCTCTTTGATGTATTTGGACTGTGTAATAAAAATACCTTCACTTTGCTGAATGATCTGTAGACCAAGAAAGAACTTGATCTCTCCAAACATAGACATCTCAAATTCTTTTCTCATCTCATCAGAAAATGATTTGCATAGCATATAATTTCCTCCAAATATGATGTTATCAACAAATATTATAGCAATCAAAGTGTTATCATTAGTATCTTCTTTCAAATAAAGATTACTATTTTCACTAGTCCTTATGAATCCAGTACTTATTAGATAGGAATGAAGTTGTTCATACCAGGCTCTAGGATCTTGTTTCAATCCATACAAGGCTTTGTGAAGTCTATATACCATGTTCCTCTTGTCTGGATCTACAAACCCTTCTGTTTGCTCAATGTATACCTCTTCTTCAAGTATTCCATTTAGGAATGCTAACTTGACATCCATTTGATATACTTTGAATCCTTTGTATGTAGCATAAGCAAGTAGTATTCTTACTCCTTCTATCCTAGCAATGGGTGCAAATGTCTCTCCATAGTCTAAACCTTCTTCTTGTGCATACCCCTTGCATACTAGTCTCGCTTTGTTCCTTGTGACTTATCCATTCTCGTTCAGCTTATTCCTAAATATCCATTTTGTACCAATGACATTCTTGGCATTTGGTCTTGGCACAAGTGACCATGGTTTTTTCTTCTCAATCTTCTCAAACTCATCATTCATAGCACTTATCCATTCTTCATTATCTAGTGCAGCATTGAGAGATTTTGGTTCAAACTCACAGATTAAACAATTTGAGTTTAAAGACTTACTTCTTGTTCTTGTACCAACTTTCTTATCTACTATGATCTAGATTTATAGATGGTTCCTTCTTACATATCTTGCAAGTATAGGTATAGTTATTTGTCTATCTTCTTGATGATTATCCTGATCTTCATTCTGTTCTTCATTACCTTGTACATTATCTTGATTATTATCTTGACCATCAGTAACAACAGTCTGACCGTCGGTTGCAACATTTTGTTGTTTAGGCAGTAAGCACTATTTCTCAGGCAGAGTGTTGGGTTCTTCACAATATACAAACTTGTTGTAGTCCTCTGGTTCTTTTGTGCTTTCCAGCTCATTCTTTTCTACAAATTCATCAATCTTTACATTTTCAATTTCAACTATTTTTTTAGGGGCGTTGATAAGACATTTAAAAGCTTTGCTTCTGGTAGAATACCCCAGAAAAATACCTACATCACTTTTGGTATCAAGCTTTCCATTTCTATCATCCTTTAAGACATAACATTGACTACCAAAGATCTTGAAGTAACTTAGATTGGGTGTTTTACCATACCATAGCTCATAAGGTGTCTTCTTTGTGTCCTTCAATTGTACTCTATTAAGTGTATAGACAACAGTGCTGACAGCTTCCCTCCAAAAGATTTGGGTGATGCCTTTCTCTATCATCAGTGTTCTTGCACAATCAAGTATTGATCTATTCCTTCTCTCAGTAATCCCATTTTGCTATGGTGTCCTTGGTACAGAAACCTGTCTTTTTATACCATGCTCATTACAAGAAATTAGTGAATTCATCTGATATAAATTCTCCTCCTCTATCTGATCTCAAACATTTCAAATCCTTACCACTTTGTTTTTCTACCATAGCCTTATACCATTTAAACATCTTCAATGCTTTAGATTTATCTTTTAGAAACATAACTGTCATCATTCTAGAGTAATCATCAACAAAGAGAATAAAATATCTATCTCCATAATAGCTCTTTATCCTTATAGGTCCACATAAATCAGTATGGACTAATTCTAGAATATCATCAGATGTATGGGATTTGCTTTTGAAACTAGACTTTGTCATTTTACCAATTTGATAATTTTTGCACATGATGTTGTCTGGCTTTGTCATCGTTGGTAAGCCTCTTACATTTCTTCTTCTACTTATTTTTATCATGTTGTCAAAATTCACATGACACAATCTTTTGTGCCACAACCATATGTCTTCATTTCTAGTCATTAAGCAAGTGGTGTTAGTATCATTCAGATAGAATAAGTTACCTTTAGTCTATTCACTAGTACCAATCAGTTTTCCTGATTCATTGAAGATCTTTGCCTTCGTGTTCTCAAATGCTACTCCGTGACCTAAATTATTCAGCTGAGAAACACTCAAAATATTATAATTTAATCCTTTTACCCAATAAGCATTTTCATATTTAATCAGGTTATTCAACATTATAGTTCCTTTACCTTCAATTAGACAAGGTGTATCATTACCCATTCTTATTGTACCACCATTATAATACTCAAAAGTATTAAAATTTTCTTTGTCACCAGGCATGTGGTGAGTGCAGCCACTATCTATAATCTAGATATCATTCTTTCTAACCTTAGATATGAGTGCAGTTTCTACATACCTTTCATCTTCATCTGAATTATCTTTCACAACTTGAAATATCATCTTGATGTCTTCATCAGGTTTGGTGTCAGTATCTTCATCTTTGCAAGCAGCTAGGTAGCTAGCCTTTTTGCCTTTATCCTTGTAGTCTCAGGTACCTCTTCTTTTTGATTGTCAGTAACTTTTGTAATCTTTTTTATCACCTCTGTCAGATTTATTCTCAAAATATCTATCATTAATTTTGTTATCTTTTATTCTGTTAGGACATCTTGTGGCAAAGTGTTGAATCTCTCTACAATTAAAGCATACAAGTGGTAACTTTCCTTTGTATTTACCTTTTCCTCTCTGCATTCTCCTCCATGAGTGCTTCTATTTCATCTAGATCTCCTTCTTCACTTTCACTTTCACTATCTCTTCTAGATGTGTGTCTCTGACTTGATTTTCTTATTCTCATAAAAGACTTAAATGCAGGCTCTATGTTTGGTAAGACACTATTATCAAATTTATTCATCTCAAATGAAATCAGTCTACCAATCAAACTATCAAGAGTAACTATATTGTTTGTAACTGCTCTCATTTCTTGTATAGCAGAAACTCTAATAGCATATACAGGCAGTAAGATTCTTAGGATTTAACTTACCATTGTCTCCTCTTCAAGTGTACCTCCAACACCTCGTATAGCATTGACTACATTTATTCTTATGTTGTACTATGTGATATTTTCTCCTTCTTTCATTCTAAGATCATCAAATTTTCCTCTAAGAATTTCTGCCTTGGCTCTCAGAACATTTGCATCATTGCCATGTACAACCTTCAGTTTGTCCCACATCTTCTTTGCAGTTGTGCAATTTTTGACATCTTCAAATTAAGCATAGGAGAGAGAGGAAGAAATCTCTATAACAATGCATTTGTGATCATGCTTCACTCTCAATTGATCTACTATTAATGCTCCTGTGGCCAACACATATTCAATATCTAAGTATTGAGTGACATTCTACCAATACCTGATAAGTGGAGTCTTATCCTTCTTTGCCATGAAGCAAAGTTGTCTTTGTTTAACTTGGGCACATCTCAGCCGTTTATCTTTTGATCTTGACTTAGGTCTTGAAACCTTCCTTCTAAGCACAAAATCTCTGATGCCAATTATTAGTAATAATTGAGAGTAGGAGGGGGGGGGGGGGGGGGAANGGGGGGGGGGTGAATCAATGGCTTCAAAAACCTATTTTTATTCTAACCACCAATCAAATAAACCTCAGATTATTATGTCCCTAACAAGATGCATTCCATGAAATACTTATAATAATTAACTTTCTGTCAGTTTTCCTTTTTTGACCTTATTCTCATTGATTACTGATAAGCAGTAAAACTTATTTACCAACACTCAGTAAATATGTAGAGTATACTGATAAATCCAGAAATGCATATGTGAAATGTAACATAGTAAAGGAATAAACCATACACACATAACACATGGATTTTAATGTGGAAACTATGTTAAGGGAAAAAACCACTGGGACCGGTACCCCAATTTTTCACTCTTCTGAAGTGGGCCCTGTTAGGAGCCAACCTTGTTAAAGGTTACAAACACACTGTTAGGTGTGACCTTGTTAGAGGATTTTATTCATAGAGGTTGTCACTTTGTATCGGGAAACTCAGTTCACTACCATCCTTGAATTAGCCTCCTTCTTAGACTGTCAATAGGGTTTAGGAAAATCTAGTGCTACTTTCATGAATCAACCTTTTTAGCACTCCTTGGGATGTACCTCAATATATAGAAGACTGTTAAGTCCTTCTCTATTAAGAGACTTGATGCTTCAATGGTTAAACTAAAACACAATGACCTGTTTCTAATGCAAATTGAATTGCAGTTTTTCAGATCTATTTAAGTACATTATCTCTCTGATCAATGTATCAATTCAATTCTTTGTGCTCCTTACTTTCTGCTCTGTGATGATGTGCTTCATTGTTCGTCGGTGTCTGTAGAATTCTTTAGCTCTCCTTCAGCTTGATTGTTTAGGATTGTATGAACTTATCCTTCATCAGTTTCTCTTCAACATGCTCTTTCTATTCACTCCCCCATGATTATTTGATATATTTTGGAAATGAATTAATCTTGTCTCTTATATAGACATGATATTCACCGTTTCTTGATTCTTGATTCTTGGCATGAAAAACAATCCAGCCAATCTGATTTAAAGCTTAACTCCTGATTTATCTCATAGTTATCTTTATTCCAAATGTACAAATATTCTTTAAATCAATCACTTAACTCTGGTAAAAAAAACAATGAAAATAACCAGTTAAGTCTATCTTTAGCTCTTGCAAGCTAGATATTTTGTCATTTTCTGAACTCTCTATTCTGTCGGTCAAGGATGTAGTTAGTCATCGGTGACAATTGCCTATTCTGTCAGTGTGACTCCAGTCAGCTTTGGGATCTCCGTCCGTCGGGCATCATTGGATTTTACTCGTCGGGCAATTCTGTTTTCAGCTTGTCAGGCATCCTATGATTTTTCTTCATCGGGCAACACTGTCTTCTACTCATCGGGTATCACTGTGACTTTATTTATTTACCTTTACCGATGGTGTCCACTCCGTCGGTGTTATCTGTCACTTAGTGAATACTTGAATTTTATGCATTACTAAAAGCATAATCTTTGTTCCATTGATTCTCTAAAGTCTTTGGCATTATATACATAACCGTACAGATGATATCAAGTTGACATCAATAACAATACAAACCATTAACTGATTTAATGCCTTGCATTATCTT
>MU225212.1:266314-292218 GCA_018584345.1 Thuja plicata | reverse complement strand
GCAAAGTACTATTCGATGAAAAGTTTACCTGACAAACAGTGTTAAGTGTTACCTGATGACAAAAAGGTAAACGATACCCGACAGTTAACAAAAAGTGCTACCCAATGGAACTACAAAGAGAGGAACCCGAAAGATATAGGGAACCCGATGAATAGTTCAGTCAAGGAACACTGATAGACTGCAAGCTCAAACTGACGACAAAGAACCGATAGTCAGTTACATCCTGCAAAAAGTGGATCTGACTTTCCACGTCAGATAAATCACTAAATTTGTAATTATAGCTTCTTAATTTGCTTTTAAATCCATTATGTGTGGAAGAAGAAATGTAATTATTATTGTTTTAATTAGTTTTACTATTTTAAAACATGCAGACTAAAGATTAAGGTCAAGTTGTAAACCTTGGATCTAAGAGTTAACATTGTAATGCGTGAATTCCAAGATAGGTCAAATACTTGTATAAATAGATGCTCAATCCATTGGATAAAAAAGTTGATCAATGAAGGTTTTAGCCACCGAGAGCAACTAAAGACCAGACATAGAATTCATATAGAAGAAAACAAAAAGAATCAAATCAGTTTTCAAGAACAGAACAGAGGCTACCGAAAAGAAGAGAAAAGGTATTCATCAATCACTTAAGGTGATATTATTATTGTACAATCTTTAATGGGTCTGTAAATCAGAAATAGTAGATTTCATACAGTCAAGTCAACATTTGTACTCATTCTAACAAGTGTAGTACACTAATGAAATCCTTTCAAGAAAGGTGGGCTTAACCATCCTATTGTAAATCTCATAATTGAGTACACGCTTAAATCAGTGTTGCTAAAGCTCTTAACATAGTAGATCTTAACAGGTCTCCACATTTATACTCCTAATAGGGTAGATCATCAGAAGTGATCAAATTGTAAGCCTTAATCGGCTCCCTTCTATTCTACAGATAGTGAAGTTTTGTGGTTGCCATCCCCACCACAGTTTTTACTTCCTAACAAGAGTTTTCTGCGATACTATATCTTTTGTTATGTGTTTATCAATTTCATGAATGTTTCTATGAATGATTGAAAACTACTAAATATTGTGAACAAACAATACATGCATAAGAATAAACAGTAATGCTTGGTGAAATCAGAAATTGAATAATTACTAATGATGAATTGTGTAATGTGTTAAAAGTTTTAGAGGTACTAATTCACCCCTCCCCTCTCATTACTACTTCCCATTAATTCCAACATGTAGATATTTTGTCTTGAATGCAAGAATCCTTAACTTTTCTTTGTGCCTAAGTCATTAACCTCCAATTCATGCCCATATGTACTTTCCTAAATACATGGTGATGTGTTTCCTAGTGGTGCATATGTTTGGAGTGTTATAGGCCTTGGCAATATGCTAGGAACCTTTATGGAGTCCAAACATATCTTATTTTCCCATATATGAACTTTAACAAAGCCATGAAGATTCAATTCAAATCTTGTTATAACCTTGTGATGGTGGTATAGTAGTAAAATAGAGAATATAGGTTTCATAGAAATAGAGTTTTAGTAGGGAAAAAAAAATAGTTAAAATTTAATTTTTTGTTATACAAAGTTTCTTCTCTCTAATCTTCAATATCACCATTCGGAAAAAAAAATTAGAAATGTCTATGGGGCAAAGAATTTGCACCTAATGTGACTATTTTTCCACATTTATTAATTAAATTAAAAATCACACACAATAGTGGTATAATTTCTAAAATAATAAATAAATGTTAAAAAATAGTCACATTAGGTGCAAATTCTCTACTCCGTAGACATTTCCACAAACACATAGTTAAACCATGGAAAAATCACATCAAATATCAATGGAATATTATTCCAGGGAGTCTAACCCTAAAAATATAGATAACACAAAAAAGAGACCACCAAAATTAATTTCATTCTCTAAGATATAGAACAATTAGAATAATAGATTGTCCTTCAAAGATCATATCAATTCCATCGTTGACTTTTTGAATACTCATTATTTTTACCAATCCTCCTTTTTGATTGAACATAGCTCTATCAATCCCTCCAGTCAATCACTCTGCCTGGCTTGATTATTCACGCTGCTTGTCTTACAATGAGGAAAGACTTTCCTTCTTAAAAAAAACCCAACTCTTATGGTCTTTTATCCTTAAGGATTCAGCTTCCCACAACTGACAACCACCCATGTTTTGACTCTAATATTCGTTAACTACCTTCCCAAATAGATTGCTAACTAGAAAAAAGAAGCTATGGTTCATGGCAATAGGAAATTAGGAATTCAAAATAGTAAACTAAAAAAAAGACCTAATTTAATATGATGGACATCAAATAACAAAACTAAAATTAAAAAAAATCACAATCTTGAGTGTGATGCTCTTGTATTAGACTCCCCAGCCACCAAAATATTCATGAGCTCCTGCTCGTGAGTTCTATCACTGATTTTCCCAACTTGATAATCTCAATTTCAGTAAGACATGAAAAATCCTCCAATGTACAGTTCAACCACTTGACCAAATACTTGAAGTACTCTCATCTTGGGTTCCCTTCAATATTTTTAAATCTAGAATTCATTCTATCTCAAGTGGATGTGAAGTGGTTCCTTATTCTCTTTGTGAAATGGAAACTCTACCTCTATTGTACCTTCTTCTACTTCCCTTCCCACGTGCAAAAATACATATCAACCAAATTAAAAATTTGAGAAATTCTCAACTCTGAAGATAGGGTTATTTCACATGCATTGGTTGAGAATATTCTAAGAACCTTGTACGGTCATGCTTCAATCATTTTTATTTTATTCTATTCACTCTATTGAAACTTGTCCTTCCCAAGACAAGCCATCACAAGATCACCAACCTAAAAATATAAATATATTTGCTTATGACATCAAGAAAATATCAACATGCTACTTATAAAGCTAATTTTTCTCTTCTATATTCATCTTCACTTATTGATGAAGGTCATGGATGGTTGTAGAAAAGCTTTCACCATCTGCACTTCTTTTCTCCATGCTTCCAAGATCTCTAAGTCTAAATACACGCCTTGGGTGCATACCAAATATAATGTGGAATGGGCTAAAACTTTAACTCCTATTTGGAGAATCATTATATGTAAATTATACTTGGGCTAAATCCAAGTCTTGATTCTTGAGTGTACTTACAACAAGACATCTCAACATGTTTCTAAGACTTCTATTAAAAACCTATGTTCAACCATGAATTTGAGGACAATAAGCTTAATTGAAACTTAAATTGTCCCTAATTTCTTCTACAAAGTTCTCCAAAAGTTTTGCACAAATTTACTATCCCTATTAGATACAATACTTTTTGGAGAACCATGCAATCACACTAGTTCTTTGAAAAAAAATTCATAGTGTTAAAAGCATCACTATCCATCTAAAATGGTATTAAAAAAATAACATTTTTTAAATCTTCTCCACAACCACAAAGATTGAAGGCATTCCAAAAATAAAATATAGAGTCCCATGGGCTAGATGGAATTGGTAGAGGCTTGTACAAACAAACATTTTGACTCCTTCATTTGGCATGTTTATAAACTCTACATTGTCTACACACATCTCTATGGATTGAATCATTCCTCTCTAAGTTTGAGGCATTCCACAAATAAAATATAGAGTCCCATGGTCTAGATGGAATTGGTAGAGGCTTGTACAAACAAACATTTTGACTCCTTCATTTGTCATGTTTATAAACTCTACATCATCTCCACACATCTCTGTGGATTTGCTTTCATCTTTGGCCAATTGTAGTAAGTTCATATATGTAAATAATTTTTTTCTTATCCAAAATGACTAGCAAGGCTACCACAATGCTTCTCCTTCAATAAATTATCTATAATAGACTCTCTAGGTATGCAAATTTTTTTTCATTTGAACAAAAAATCTGCATGTAGAATATAACTTATCCGAGATCCCCTATTGTTTATAAGAAGAGTTTTACAACCCTCAAAACCCTCCTTAAAATTTTCATCCTCAACATACAACTCTTTCAAACTATCAAAGCTAATATTGTGATGCTAAATTTCACATATTAAGATGTTTATTCTACTCATTGCATAAGAAACTTTATTTAGTTGTCCACTCTTATGCTTCAAGACGAAAGTAAAACTTTGAAGATACCCTACCCATTTATCATGCCTTTGATTTAGTCTATGTTGGCTGTTAATGAACTTTAAAGAATTATTATCTATATAGACAATGAACTCCTTAGGAAGAAAGTAGTTCCTCCATTTTTTCACTAACTAAACCAAAGCATATAATTCAAGATCATAGACATAATATTTCTTCTTATCATCATTTAAATTCTCACTAAAATATATCACATGTTTACCTTCTTGACTAAGAACAACCCCTATAGCCAATCTACCTGCATCACACTCAATAGAGAAAACCTTATCAAAATTAGAATAAGTAAGGGTAGGTTGCTCACTCACCTTTTTCTTTAAAAATATGAAAGTCTTCTCAGCTTCATGGGCCCATTGAAGTTGTCTTTTATTCACCTTAATAGTTTCAAGAATAGGAGCAACAAGATAGCTAAAATTATTTATAAACGTCTGGTAAAACCTAGCAAGGGTATAAAAATTTCCTACCTTCAAAGAACTCCTTGGTGTTGGCCAATAAAAAAATAGCTTGAACCTTCTCTCTATCCATATTCAATCCATCTTTGGATACCACAAAGAAAAATTAAACCAATTCAATTTGTGGAAACACAAAAATTCTTGAGGTTAATCGGTAATGTTTCCTCATGCAATCACCTCATAACCATCCTTAAATTCTCTAAGTGCTCCTCCTTTGACCTACTAAACACCAATTATATGTCATAAAGATATACAATCACAAATTTTCCAAGAAATGGTTTCAAAACCTCATTCATAAGCTTCACAAAAATTTGGGGTGCATTAGAATGTCCAAAAGGCATAATTGGCCGCTCATAGATTCCATCACTAGTCTTGAATCTAATGGTAACCACTTTTTAGATCTATTTCAAAAAAAATACATTGATCCACTCAAACAATCCTTTAGATCTTCAATTCTATGAATAGGAAATCTATATCTTATAGTTATCTTATTAATAGTCCCAGAGTACACATTCTCCATTCACCTCCTTTCTTAGGCACTAAAACTGTAGGAACAACACAAGGGATCAAACTTTCCCTTATAAAACCTTTGTTGAGTAGTTCTTCCACATGGTTTCTAATCTTCTTATTTTCCTTGGGAGTCAATCTATATGTAGCATCATTTGGTAGGCTAGCTACAAGTATCAAATCCATATGATGACCTATACTCCTCATAGATGGGAGCTCATTAGGAAACTCTACTACAAAAATGCCTTTATGCTCCTCCAAGATGTCATGTATTTCTTTTGGAAAATCATTTAGTTTTGTAGAAGTGAGCACCATTCTAGTTTTAAGAATCATATAAAATCAACTTCTTTTTTCATATCATATAAAATCTATTTACCACTTACCAACATTACCTTACTACTACTAGTATTATTGGTATGCCTAAATATCAAAGTATGATTAACCTCTAATGAACTACAACTAATTATATGTTTGGAGTCATTTGTTGATATTCAACTCAGTTGGAGAAGTGATGATAAACATTATCAGTTAATATATTGTCATTGATGTCAACTTATTTGAGTATTATTATGGTGGAAAATATTTGTTAAGTATTGAAGATCTGAAATAAATAATGTTTATATTGTCGGTAAATGAAGAGTTCTGTATACACTGAGAGACAGTGAACACCGAGTAAAGTACAGTGTATACTAAGCATAGTGATAATCGAGCAAGGGATTTCTGACACAATCACTGATCTAGCAATTTAATCAAACCGAGGCTGACTTGGATGCTGAGTTAGAAATTGATGATTTTGAGGTAAAAGATCAAGTTTTTTATTTGGTCAAACGATTATTAAAATTCAATGAAGATGAGATGACAGAGATTGAAATGTGTTTTTAACACAACTGCCGAAGATGGATCAAGTGGGAAAATCAATGATGGAGATAAATAGGCAAAATTTGAAGGATGAAAATTAAATGATACATGATGTCTATATAAGAGACAAGAGATTCATTTTGAATTACACCTCACACCTGATGCCTACATGCAAATTTTATGCATGACTGATCAAACTGGTTAAAGACAGAACTAAGCATTATTCTACAGACATCACCGAGCAAACATAGGAAAAAGCATTACCAAGTAGAACAAGTATGAAGAATGAGATGAAATGAAGTGAACAAAGTAATCAGAGGTATTATGTACTTAGAATAGATCTAAATATCCGCAAATCAGAGTTGTATTTGAATTAGATCATTACTATATCATTTAAACCATTATTATAGATAAATCTCTTAACCGAGTAGGACCGTGAAGTCCTTATTATAACATTAAGAGAATGTTGATTGTTTTCTTATTGACCCCATAGTGAATCCATGGTCAAGAGAGAACTGTTAGTTTTAAATCCTCTAACCAGGTCAAATTTGACAGTGTGCATTGTAACTTTTAATAGGGTTGGCTCTTCACTGAGCTCACTTGAGATGAGTGAAAATATTTTGGGTTACTAGTTTTTAGGTTGTTTTTCCCTTATCATGGTTTCCACGTTAAAAATCTATGTGTTAATGTGCATGAATGTTGTGGATTGCTACTTTACTTTACACTTTATTTTACTGACCTAGATCGGTAATCACAATATTAATTTATTGACACTCGACAAACACTATTGATGAAAGTTTAAGTTTAAAGATTACATTTTCACCGAGTTAAATTGTATGATTGAATTTATTTTGTGATACATCTGGAGAAATTTGGGACTATAGGATAATTTGTGAGGAAATTGATTCTAACTGATTCACCTCCGCCTATCAGTTATTCTAACAAAACCCATCCTTTTCCAAGGTGAAAGTGTTGTCTCATCTATCTTGCATTTCCTTCCTACCAAATTTCTATGGTCTTCCAAGCAATACATTACACAACACACTATTCTTATAACTACCAATTTAAAATTCAATAAGGTATTGTTCATCACTAAATAATTGGTGCCCTTTTGTAACCAAAAAACTTTATATGATATAAGGTGTTTAGTTTTCTTGAGGCCTAACTTTTCTACCATGTATGTGACTACAAGATTATCTATTCAAATTCAAAATACTTATCAAGTTCATTCAAGAAGTTCCTTTTCCATTGAAGCTTTTGAAATACATAGAAACCTCTATTTTAGGTTTAGCCACCACACCCATAATTGCTCTTATTAATCCCTCATCCTCCAACCGATTCTGCATCAACACCCTCATTGCCCTCATTGAGCTGGGGTTCCTCTACTTCTTCCACATCACTAACTTCATTAGTCAATATACCTCTTCTTTGGGCCTTCCATAATAATCTACATAATTTCAAACATCCCTTCTTCTTGTCCTCTTCTACCTCCTCCCCTATTCATTCTTCAAGAGGCACATAATTGATCCCTTAAATTCCCATGTTCTTAAGGCTCGGATATCAATCTGATGGCAGCCTAGTAGTTTAACTAAGAATACAGGGCTCACAAAAAATAGATTAAATAAGGCACAGAAATGCCTGGTAAAATCAATTTAAATTCCAGTTATACCGAGGTTCTTCTCTTTAATCTTCAAGATCATTGCGGGACATAAAAAACGTAGTTAAATGACAGAAGAATCACACCAAATACAAATGGATTATTTTATTAAGGAGTCTAAGCCTCATAACAGAGATAACCCAAAAAATAGAGCACCAGACTTTATTTCATCATCTCAGATATAAAACAATTACAATAATAAGTGATTTGAAACGTGAGTTAAAAAAAATTTGACATACCGATTTGCAAAACTGTAAAAGCTCATGTTTCACTCAACTCACCACAGAGAATACTCAAAGAATACTGGAAAGTGTCAATCTATACCCAAATACCCATCACTTAAAACTCTTGTTAAAAACATAATACCATTAACCAAAAAAATTAAAACAGTTGCATATTCAGCCATGCAATCCAGTATACAGAAGTACAATACACATATTCTGCCATGCAAAGCAATATGCAAATTCTATAAGTATGTGAAGAAACAAATGAAGGTACAATATTGTTAACAATTGTTAACAAGTAGATATTGATAATTAGGAGATATTTTCCAAAGCAAGTCAAATTGTAATATTGCTATCAGAATTCAACTGTGTAATTGAATTGAATGAAAAAAAAAATATTTCAATTATTATATAGAAAACTTAAATTTGAAAAAAATTAGATAATATCAAATGATTGATAAAAAAAACAAAGAATTCTTATGAAATCAAATTTAGACTTAGAGATGGCTAGTTAAAGGTTAATGACTTAAAAATAATTTACTAAAAATATATGATAAGAAAATACATGTTACTAGTGAAAATTGTTGTTTAACATGTTTAACATTACTAAATACTTTCAATTGTAAAACAAAAGTGAACATTAGTAACAACAGCCCTAGTAATGTAAAAAATCCATTCAAGATCTACTCACAATTTGTTTCATATATTTTATCTATTATTTTACTTTTTAAAATATAAAACTGTATAATTTACATTTAATTGTCAAACACCTGCTCTATTAATCAAAATAAATAATTAAGTATCATCCTACTATTTTATTAAATCTGTAATTTTATAAGACTCAAAAATTGTAAATCAAAATGATTCTTTACTTCAATGCAATGAAATTGGCTGAAACTCTTCCTTATCAAAACAAATTAATAAAATATTGTGAAAATGCAATCAACCAAAAAAAGCTTGTATCTATATTATAAGCTAGGTTGCTCGTGCTAGTTGTTCATAGTCAATAATAAATAGATACAAGCTTTTGGTCAAAATCGTATATGTCTTTTTAGTAGATGTTTAGAATCATTTCCAGAGATCGATCTTCAGAAAAGAGTTTAAAAAAAAAATTACCTTGAAGATGAATCACTTTAATAAGTGATTTGAAACGTGAATTAGAAAAAATTGGCATACAATTTGCAAAACTGTAAAAGCTCTTTTGTTTTACTCAACTCACCACAGAGAATACCGGAAAGTTTCAATCTATACCCAAATACCCATCACTTAAAATTCTCGTTAAAAACATAATACTATTAACCAAAAAAATTAATAAATCAAAACAGTTGCATATTCAGCAATGCAAGAAGTACAACATACATATGCTGCCCTGCAAAGCAATATGCAAATTCTGTAATGGACATAAAAGTATGTAAGAAACAAATGAAGGCACAATATTGTTAAAGATATATGAAAGGAGTAGATATTGATAATTGGGAGATATTTTCTACAGCAAGTTAAATTATAATATTGCTATTAGAATTCAACTTTATAGTTAAATTGAATGAAAAAAAAGTATTTCAATTATTATATAGAAGACTTCAATTTGGAAAAAAAAGATAATATCAAATGATTTACAAAGAATTCTTATGAAATCAGATTTATTAAAGATATATCATAACCAAATAGAATATGACATAAAATGGTATAAATTATTTGTTCTTATACTGAAATTTCTTAATAAATCTGTAATTTTCTTCTATTAAAAATATTAGCTAAGAAAAATTGTTCCATTAAATTTGAAAGTTCCAATCCATATTATAAAACACATTCAATTGAAAAAGGAGAATTGAAAATTAATAGCTCCACCATAAATCCTTTCATCAGTCTACCATATCCTATCTTCTAACATATTTTACCTGTTATTTTATTTTATTTATTTTCTTTTTACACAAGGAATAATTCACATTAAATCTCAACACCCACTTTATATATCATTCTAAAAACAAAATACCAAATGAACAGAACCCCGTCATGAAATGTAATGCACAGTTTTCTTAATTTGTAATTCCATAAAATTCAGAAATTGTAAATTAAAATGACTTTTTACTTCATTACAATGGATCAGGCTTAAGCTCCTTTCCGAAAACTGTCCGAAAATGAAATCAAGTGAAAAATTAAGCTGCTATTTCATCAGCTATGTCAAAGGGCTGCCTACTATAAAATAAAATATCTTAAGACACCATTCACAGCAAATAGAATTTACACTCTTCTCCAATTTATAGAAATATATGTGGATGCGCAGCCATGTTGAAGGGCTGCGCATCTACTACTAGTTATATGGGGATGGATGAAGAGCTGTCCCGATTTCATCAGCCTTGTTTAAGGGCTGTCCTAATTTCAATACTCCAGAACACTCCAGGTTAGTATATCTAGATTGTAGTTATACTGTTTTAATGTACTCCCGAATATTTTAGGGCCATGCAATTTAATTGCACAAAAACCTTCGATTGTTTTTTCCTTTATTTATATTTGATCCTACTTTTTCTTTGATTCCTGCGGTTTCAAAGTTCAGATCTCGGAGGGTTCATGGTCTAGCTCAGCAAGGTGACCTGATCTATGGGGAAATTAGATATGGCTTTCCACAAGGTGGTCTATAGCGGTCCAAATGGGATGGGCTAGAGACAGAACACTTCGTCCAGACTATAAAAACAATTAATACTCATAATACAGAGAAAAAAAGTGTCAGAGAGTGAATACAGGACTTTTGCAGTGCAAAAAAAACTAAGCTGTAAAAATTCTTGTTTAATGAATCCGCGACACTGAATACATGACATTTTGAATCCATCGAACTCACAAACAAACATGAACAAGGGCACTGTATATAGATCACATAAAACAATTGTAAAGACATAACATTTTTGACCCAAAACACCAAATCACCTGCAAATTTAGTCATGCAAATAATATACAAAAACACGTTGGAGGGAAAAAAGTTGGCAGGGAATAAAGCTGGCCTACCTCGCCATTGACAGAAGCTTGCGCAATTTTGGTCGATTACTGAAAAGAGTTTGAAATTAGTTTTACCCTGCAAAATTACTGAAAAGGGTTTAAAAGAGTTTTACCGACAATTGCTCCGTTTTATATACAATGTATTTTCTTAGGGTTTTTTCAGGAGCCTTAGTAACCGACGATTTATTTTCTAGTATAATCTAACGAACACCTGGAGACATTTCATGCAATCAATTCCCAAGAAAAATAAAGATGGGTCTGTGATAGTCTTGAAATTCGGATATGTATTTTTTCTCCTTTTTCTTGTGTTCATTCATGTAATGATTGGGATTGAATTTCGTTGCAACTCATTAATATCTGGGAGGCGTAAGGGGCAAACCTGTCCAATGATAAAGACTTTGATAGAATTCAAGAAGGCGAGTCGTATTGAGCATCTCTCTCATTTCCTTTCCTTCTTTTCCTTTCATTTAGCCCAGTTTGGATGGATCAATGGATAGATGTTGACAAGCGCGTAAAATTGGAATCTGTCAGATATATTGGAAATGGTTGTCCAACTCTATAATTTAAAGGTTTTAAAATTAATTAGCTTTTCTCAAAGATTTGAGTAGAAAAAAAGATTTTTAAATATTTTTAGGAAAAATATAAATTTTATTGGCTTATTTTAAAAGCTAAGATTGAACTTTATATATTATATTTTGACATTTGTTTGGTTTGTATGTTAAATTATATTATTTTAAGGTACTTTTTAAACTAGTGTTTTGATTAAGTCAATTGAGAAAGGGCCCTATTCCCATAATAACATAGCATCAAGCCTGAAGGTAGTTCAAAAAGAATCGAGTGAGTGAATTCAACCAACAAACCAAACTAGACAAAATAAACCACATAAAGAACTAGCAACAAACAAATAATAATTGAAATGGATAAAAAAAATAGTATTATATTTGTTTAGTTTATCTTATAAAATTGACACATCCTCAACATAAAAATTAAATATATTTTTCAAAAAAATATCTTATATAATTCTATTTAAAAGTTGAGTAATAGTTTTAGCTCCTTTAAAATAATAGAAATATATTTTAAATGTAGATGTACACGTATTGTATTTATTTTTGACATTAAAATTTGTTAGGAAGAAAATAAAATAAATCTCCAAATTGGGTTAAAATTTGTTAGGAAGAAAATAAAATAAATCTTCAAATTAGAGTCCAATGTGTTGATGTGAATACGTCTATTTCTATGTGAAGAGAACCTGTTTATCTCCACCAGGGGCTTATTTTTTGCATTTATAACTTTCATCGTGCCCTATGCCCTCCCCCTATTGTTGAAATCACTCAAGCTATCCAGCAGCCTCTGTCACTTTCGGTCTCCCTCAACCAGGGTTTTCTAACGCCTTTAGGATCTATAGGCTGCCCTACCTTGGCTGCTAGCAACAAGTCCCCTGAAACCCACCCCACCACTGCCTCTCGGGCTCGACTGAAACACGACTTAACTCCAGATGACACCTCTCAATGACCCTCCAAAAGATGTAAAAAGATCTTTATTAACCTGGAATGTCCTCAGGTTACCAACCTTCAGCCCAACACTACCCGCCACTCCTCCCGCCTTGCCAAAGAAAAGGGGAAAAGAGCACTAAAAGAATTGCTCAACCAAGAGGATGCATCTTTGGGTTCTCCCAGCAGGGAAGAAGATAACAATGGCTCTAATCAAGAAGACAAAAATGACACCCACACTACTGGAGCTAGAGTGGGGAAAGAGGACATTGCCCCAATGTTGACACTAGGGCTGAGGACACCAAAATTGCTTTGGGAAGCGGCTTGGTGAGAAGGATTAAGTATCAGATTGTGAATCTGGAGGACACAGTGACCAAGCTTTACAAGGACTTAGATAATACGAATAGGAGACTAGTTGACGTCAATAAATTTACCCTCAAAGTCATGCATGCTTCCTCGACTACACTATGTCTATTGAAGGAAAAGACTTCTGCTGGGAAGGAGTCTGTGGAAGGTAACTTTGAGCTCTTAAAATTTTCGAATGAGGAGTGGGCAGACCTGTTGCCGTCCAAGCACTTATGGGATGGAAAATGATTCTATTGTTGGACTATGGAGGTGCTATGGACTGTGACTTTGCTGAACCTAAGCCCTTTGTTTGGGCTAGTTTCTTTAATTTTAGTTATAAGTTTTATACTTTTAATATGGTTAATGACCATGTCAGGCATGGTTTATGTTTTATGCTGCTAAAACTTGATATTATTAGTTTGAGAGGTTTTGATACTTTAAATTCATACTAGTTTAGTTTTATCATTTTGGTTTTTGATAGAGGTAGAAGGTTATATGCTACACTGCTGCTCTGTAGGCTGGATTAATATGTTGTTAATTCTATGCTAGTTAGCTTCTTTTGTAGCTCGCATCAACACCCTCTTGCTGCTTCTTAATTAAAAAAAAAAGTTTTGTATCATGATTTTTAAAAATAAAGTTTAATTTATGAATTATTAAACTTTAAACTTAAATTAAAATAATATAAATTTTTTTGAGTAACTCTGAAAGTTGAACAATCAATTACTTCCCTTTTCAAGATTTTCTCATCATGGTTTTCATCAATACATTTGATCATTTTAAACTAATGTTGCTTGTATGGCAGTGAAAGAGTTCACAAGATCATTCTTTGATAGAACGTTATCATTTTTATTTATCCATAATAACCCTTTTGAAATGTAGGCTTTGAAATAGTTATATTAGTAAGAAAAAAACTTTGTTTCTCTTTTTCTTATTGTATAATTTGCAATCATTGGGGGTAAAGAAGGGTGAATATTTTTTGGAACAAGCTACATGTCACCATAATTTTTAATAACAACTAAACTTGATTAGAATCATTAGGAGTATAAAGCATTAGTCTTTTTGTCTCCCCAATAGAGTTGCCAAAAAATTATTATACAATAGATTGGTCTTTTCTCAAAATGATCCTTTGATAAGGAATCCATTCCCAAAATGTGACCAATACTAGTAGGAAGTAAAACTAACACTTGTCCATCACCATGAAATAAGTTCTAGATTATAAATTTCAATTAAAGGGGCACAAAGATAAATAAATCAAAGATCATCTTACTTGATATCCACAAGGAAAGTTTAGGATATAACAACAACTTCTTTTAGATGACACAATCATTATTTTATTCAAAGATCATATAATGAACACACCCACGATATCATATAACAAATTATAAATTTTAAGGAGGGATTTCATGAAAACAAAGGAAAATAACAATCCAAAGAGAATAAAAATGAGTACAAAGTTTTAGGATATCCCTTTTATTTTCTTGAGAAAATTGCAGAGTTCAAAGACTTTATTTCATTGTTACAAAAATAAATATCTATAGAAAACCATTGTCATATCTCATTTAGAAATTAAAATCAAAGTATCCCACTCTCCAATCAATTCACACTTAATCCTTAAAGGATGAAGGAGATTAGAGAAAAAGATGACCCTTGATATGTTTATATTTCCTCTCTTTAAAGATTTTCATGCCAAGAGGCAATTGTTACAATGATTACATAATACCAAATTTATTTTAAAAATATTATATTAAAAATAGATAAGTCATTTGAAAGAAGACAAAATATCAAGTGTCAAAATGAAAATATAGAAGAAGATCAAGACATATATGGTATTTTTCTGAATCTTCTATCTACGTTGGTAGAGATTGTTGAGGAACCTCTTGCTACTTTTAGAATTGTAATGTTTCGGTGATAACCAACATATTGCCATGATCTGGCGCGTTTATTTATTATATCACCTTATCCTTTTAATAAATATTGAGTTTCTATTTGACTGGTTGAACTTTTCTTATCACTTTGGTACTGTGTCAAAAAATGATGCTTATATCATTTCTTTCATTCCTTGGAAAAATAATTTTTAAGAAATAGTGGAGAGTGCACTTAGTTCCTAAACTGGTCTTCAGACCTGAAATTATTTATAAAAGTTTCAAAAATCCCATTAGGTTTCATTAATACCTTTTGGAAAGGCCACATTCATTTCCTTGTGCTTAAATCTTCACCTTTAACATAGTTTCATTTTGGGCATATGGTTCTAAAAAAGGTTCTCAAAATACTTGTTGGGCACAAAATGTTAAAATGGAACATTCAATACTTATTATTAAGCTCTAACCAAGGATTTTGAACTTTTCATCCATTCACTTAGATTTTGTTTTTCTTAGATCACAATGTCTTTAGATATCCATCCCTGAGTCTAGTTCTAGAACTGTTGCAGTGACCTAAGATTGATTTTGAATTGAAACTTGGACACTTGGAAAATGAAATTATGAGAAAACCTAAATAATTTATGTGATGAACATGGAAGATTCACGAGATATTGGTTCAAAAAGGAACTTAAAGAAATGATGAGGTAAATGGACCATAAACTTGAAAAAGAGACTTAGGGAAAAGATATAGATAGGAGATAATGAATTGTTCTAAAATAGTTGTAATACCTCAATGAATTTTCTTTAACTTGGTTTAAATTTTGAAAACCTAAATAAATAGAATAAAATATCTTCACGTAAAGCATAAATACATATGTTTTGAACCAAGGGGATGAAACTTAAGCAACATACTGGTCAGGATATAAAATGCAATCCTAGGCCTTCTAGTTGTATCGAAGCTTTGTGTGATCACAATGCTAATATTTGTTTGTGGGGAATAAATGATTCATTCCCCAAAAAGATTAAAATCTCATCTATAATAATAGTTGGATGTGGTGAAGTGGTGGATCTCTATGTAATGATGATTCACTACATTGGCTTCATTGGGAATAATAATATGAGTTTTTTAAATCTCATTATGAGACTTTGATGTAGGATATCTAAGTTTAAGATTTACTAGTCCAAAAGAATTGGTAGTATTTTCATCACATGTTTTCTGGGTAGTTTTCATTCTACCCTTCCCCTATCTTTTACTAATTTTTAGCTACCTAAGGGTTCATTCTGCAACTATTAAATGGGAATGTATAGGAATATGGTGGATCCTAATTCAGGTTAAAGGTAGAATAGTATCCCCATAGTGTGGTGCAAGCTATTAACAAGAGGAATTACCTCATATTTGGAGAAACTATATTGCTATATTTCTCTGATAATAAAATCATTTGTAGACAAGTATAAGACCAACAATCTATGTGCCTATAATATAGAAATATTTTTTATTGAATGCTTAATTTCTAAATTTGTAGTCGTGCTAATTGACAACAAGACATTTTATAAAGACCACATGGCCTTTGATGAAATGGTCCATATCTTCTTCAAGGAAGATGAATAGGAAAATACAAAGTGAATAATTACAAGGGGTTATGATAGAGGCACTGTTAAACTCATTCAAGAAAAGATGGTTGAGAAAATTATGAGGTATATTACCTTAGATGTTTGATTCACAAGCCTTTTTATTTTTATTTTATGCTATTAAGTGAGTTTAGGCATAATAGGCGTGTTTCAAAGCCCTATTACTTGACTTATTCTCTTATTTTTCAATCTCCAATAATAAGAAAAATTTCCAATGTCTCCATCATCATGGAGGTTTATGAAAAAACTATCTTTGAGGAGACAATGAGGAAAGAAGAGTAGGTGGGGAATCAAGGTGTTATTTTGGATTTTGTGGTGGACCATAGGTAGATCGATGAGAATTTCCACATTGAAAATATTGTCAAATTAGAGAAAGGGACCTTGGTAGAATTAGAGAAAGGTTCTTTTGCTACTATAGAACATGACACGTTGATGATAGATAAATATATAATTTTTATGATCAAACCAAACTTTTCAATTGATTGTTTTTTGAAGTTAATTTGTTAAAACAACATGTTCATTCCCTCAACATCAAGATTAGTCAATAGAAATATAGTGCTAACCAAGGAATTAACATGGATAAGTTGACTAAGATTATTTCCCTTATACAAGTAGTTTCCACACATTTCAAGACCATGAATACTGAGAGATAAGAAAAATCAAAATATGGAGAAGACCATAGGCAAGGTATGTGAAAATATCAAAGTTGTGGTTGCAATTAGTAGGTGTGATTAAATAAAATAGGTATAAGAGGAAATCACTAGATTTAAGGGACAAAATAGGATACTTGCACCTAAATTTCTTTGATATTTTACAAGCAATATTATCGACTAGGCTCAAGGAGAGTCAAGGACTAACTGGATTGAATGGGTTTCATTCTCTATTGAGTTGGAAGATGACTATGTAAATAGGCATGCAAAAAATGCAACATGTAGGAAAACAATGAAATAAAATATACATATACATAGATGACAAACTATAAACTCAATTTAAAAAAATAAAAAGAACCCTTGATCCAAGATTTAGTCTAGAATGAAAAGAAAAAGGAGACCTGGAGGGTACATGGCAAGTTGGCTCACTATATTTTTTACGAGGAACCTAAGTCTTGATAAATAATAATGAAACTTTTATTATATGTAACCTCTTATTAGATCTCTCTAACACAATCAATCTAGTTTTGTCACCTATCATGTACACACAAAAAATGGTAAAACTATTGGAGAAAATATCTTTGACTTGGTTGAACCCTTGTTAAGTAGTTAACCTTTTTATTTAATTGAAATTTCATAAAAGGAAAATCATGTTATTAGTAGTAGAGGATTGATAATAAATAACACCTTTACAAGTATTGGATTCCTTATGAAGATTTTTGTAAGAGTTCTAAATGTTCTCTTGACCTTTCATCTAGGATAATAGGATCATGGATGCCTTCACAAATTCCTTGGAGTAGCCTTTTCTACTTGTCCTCCATGCTTGAGATGCATATCAATGTGAATTAGCTCCTTGAATTGAATACTTGATTTCTTAAATGCATGAATAGCTAAATTTATAGTGGATAATGGATATCATAATGAGAGAGATATAATTTATATTATACTTCTCTAATCTATTTCAAGACTCAATCCTTGGAGATGAAAAATGGGGATTTGAATATCTTGTTAAAAACTCAAGGTCTTTGTCGAATATATAAACTTTGGACACATTTAAGTGAAACGAGATGCCCCCAAAGGTAGAGGGAAACCTATTTTTCCTTGTGTCTTGTGTGGTACCTATTTATAACCAATCTACGCTTAAAATTTATTTGTGATTCAATGGGGGTAATGGAATACCCAAAAAGCACACAAAATCAAGGTTTGAATTTGGAATAAATAAAAAAGGCCACCTAATTTGAAATAGGGCCTATATGGAAGAGGTGATAAATGATTTAAATAAGTAAAATGATGAGCCTATAATTAAAGGGTCCTTATGGAGATTTAATGACATTGAATTAAAAAAAACCTATATTTTAAATTAATTAATTAAATACAATTGGAGGAAATAATTTAATTTGTACACCCATAATTAAAGTGGACCTCTTGAAAGTAAATTTATAAAGGTTAGAGATTTGAATATTTATTAATTAAATACAAATGAAAAAGACCAATTATGCATGGAAGCGACGGAGAAAAAAATGTTGTTTAACAAAGGAAAAATTCTGCTCATTATTATTTAGGACACTATAGTAGGACATCGATGCAAAGTAGCTTTGATGGTCTCAATATGTTAGACGAGAAAGTTCAAGTCCTAAAAGATAGCGTAATAAAAAAGGAAAAATCTATATCTTCTGCTATGACTAAAATTGATCAAGATAAGATTAATGATGATTATTATAAAAGTATTTTCTTAGTTATTATCAAAGGTACCTCATCTATGACCTATAGCCATATTAAAGGCAAGGCTGATTAGACTGACATCTTTCTGGATATTTTTATTAATGATCAAATAGGTTTTGAATGGAACCTCAAACTATTTTAAAATGGATTTTGGTGGAATCTAGAATGCTAAGATAAATGTTTTACACAAAAAGGCATTAATCAATAGTAGCCCTACCAATAGAAAAATAATAGTAGCCTGAAAGATAAATATAAGAAGATGCTCCAATTGCACAAAGAACCAGTCGAAGCCCAAAAAAACATTACATAGGGTTTTGAACATATATTTTATTATGTTTGAAGAATATTATTGATGCAGGAGCATCTTGGGATCTTAGCAATCTTGCATCAAACAAAAGTAAATTATTTCCTACTTGGTTAGTCTATTTTTTTGGTTAACAGTTGACATGTGGATATTCTTTTGTGTTGTGGTCGCTACAGTATGTTTATGTCTTTGTGGTGGACCTTATCCTATGATCACACATAATTTGGATTCATTGCACATGGGATTTTACAGACTTTTTGGAGACTGCCATGTTCTTCATTTTTTTAGTCATTCATTGTGATTTTTGATCTTGTTTCTAATCTCCCGACTCGAATCTTCATGTGTGATCGTGCCAGCTCATTATTATATTTAATGATGAATTTTTTGTATGCTCACATCTCTTATTTTTTTATTTAGATTTTATTCCAAATGATTTGGGTGGTGACCTAATTGTTGTAACGTGTTTTCTTAAATATTGGGAAATATGATCTTTTCTGGGCCAACTAATGTTGTGATTTCTTTAGAAGCTTATGGACTTATTCTTAAGGGATATATTATTTTCATAATCTTATTTGGTGTTAGTTAGTTAGGGTTTGTAAGAGGTTTCTGATCATAAGCAGGCATGTATGCTGAGCATGTGAGACTCCATGTTGAAGATCTATTGTAAATTATTTTTTGAGGATAATAGAAGGATGATCTTTAATTCTATCCATCTTTCCTTGTTGTTGTTGTTTTTTAGTAGTTTGAATTGGCTACAAGGATTGGATTGATATTTTAAGGTTTCTCTATCCTTGACGGGATCAAGTGGTATCAGAGGAAGGTTTTGCAACTTAGGGTTTTATTTTTGGGTGGATATTGAAAGGATCCAACCTATAGCTACTGTGGATTGTGGATATGTATAGAAGGAATTATTTTCTAAGGATAATAGAAGGCTGATCTTTAATTCTATCCATCTTTCCTTGTTGTTGTTGTTGTTATTGTTGTTGTTGTTTTTTACTGGTTTGAATCGGCTACAAGGATTGGATTGATATTTTAAGGTTTCTCTATCCTTGATGGGATCAAGTGGTATCAGAGGAAGGTTTTGCAACTTGGGGTTTTATTTTTGGGTGGATATTGAAAGGATCCAACCTATAGCTACTGTGGATTGTGGATATGTATAGAAGGAATGCTAGAGGTGGAGATAGGAATACAGATCTACTGGTCTTAGAGTTTCTGAGAAAAACTTCTGCCATATTGGAAGCAGTAGAGACTAGTCAAAGGAGAGTGCAATATATAGAAGATGCAATTTATGAAGAGAGAGATGAAAACAATTAGGAACCAATAGTGGAAGGAGAAAATAATGAGGCATAATCAGAGCTGAACTATGAGGAGGAAAGGTTCATTAGGGCCTTGACTAATGTTAATCAAAGATCTTATTTCAACCCACCTGACTACCATCGCAACCTAGATGCTAATGAGTTGATAGATTTGATCACAAAGATGCAAAAGTGTTTTGAACTTGAAGGAACTAATGAAGAGAGGAATGTAAAGTATGCCTGCACTAAGTTGAAAGGGCATGTATCCCTATGGTGAAAACATTTGTAGACATATCAACAAAGAAGGGGTAAAGACTCGATCAAATCTTTGGATAGGATGTTAAATAAGTTGAAGCCAAATTTTTTGACTGAGGAATACCAATTAAATTTGTTTAGAAATTTGTAGAACTTGAAGCAAAGATAGCTAAGTGTTAAAATTTATACTGAAGATTTCTATAAGTTGATTAATTATATGAAGTCATATGGATGATGAGGTTGATCAAGTTTGTATGTATCTTAATGGTTTGAGGATGTTCATACAAGATGAAATCCATTTATTTAATATTCAGAGTGTGGAAAAGGATTATAAGTGGGCCTTGAAGACTAAAGGGAAGATTAATAGAAGGCATGAGAAAAGACAAAGACATAGAGGAGGAAGATTCCAAAGAGGTAGAGGAACATCTTTTGCAGATTAAGGAAAATGTGAATTAAAAGTTAAGGACAATGTTCACTATAGGAGGAATGATAGGAGTTCCCATAAGAATGAAGGACAAGGTAGTGGTGAAAGGAGAAAGTTCAGTGGCACTTGTTTCAAATGTTGTGAAGTAGGAAATCGAGCCTTTGAATGCAAGAAGGAGAACTCTGAGAAGTGGACATAAGGCAGTAGGAGGACAATATTTACTGAAAAATCAAGTAGAGGAAAGTAAAACCTTGATGACTAGGAGAAACTTATACCATAGAGAACAAGAGAACAACTGTATAGTGATGAAAAATTTGTTTAGAACAATATGTAAGGTACAAAACAAGATGTGTAATGTGGTCATAGATGGTGGCAGTTCTGATAATATTTCATTAGAGGAGTTGGTTGACAAATTGAAATTGCAGAGGATGGAGCATCGTAAACCCTATCAGATTGCGTGGATACAAGATGAATACAAGGTACTGGAAAGTGAACAATTCATAGTTTAATTCAAGATTGGGAAGTATTATGATAAGGTTTTGTGTGATAATATGGATATGGGTGTGTGTCATATCTTGTTGGGTAGACCATGGCAGTATGATAGGCAAGCTATGCATGATGGTAGAAAGAATGTTTACACTATTGTTTCTAATGGGATGAAACAAAATTTGTTACCTTTAGGGGAACTTCTAAAGAGTGAAGTGTGTACTAGTGAAAGAAATTGTCTACTAGATGGTAGAAAGTTTTTGGATGGAATAAAACATAATGATGTGTTTTTATATTTAGCATGGGTATGTGCAGGATCATGGTATGCCAAATAGGTCCTTAAGTGGCAATGAAAATTCAGAAAATTAGGGTTAGGCAAATTCACATCAAAATTTGAACATATTATCAATCTTATATAAAAAATATGTAAGAAGAGAATTTGTAGAAAATTGAATTTAGTTTCTAAGATACTAGCCATTTTTTTAAAAAAATTTACTCTATATGGTAAAAATTTTAGATTTCAATGCGGTAGTATGAAAATTTCAGGAGAAAGATAAGAAGTAGGTGTATGTCTGACCACCTTAAACACAATCAAATAATAATAATTTTTTACAACATTCTATATAGAAGTAGTAGACTCATGTCTGGGTGTGACACATTTTTTTGTAATTTTTTTCCAAGGAAATAATTAATTATGATTTTTCTACTACAATTTTTCTAGAATATACAAAATCTCGTGTCTGACAACCTTAACTTAGTCTAAACTTCATCAAATTGAAAATTTTTAATTTTTTTTATTATAGTAGGTAAATCATAGAATGTGACTCAAGTTTCAGATTTCAAAAATGTTATACCATTTGATAGTTATAGTTATTTTTCAATCAGTCTATCAACCAGGACTAAAAAGATAAGAAGTAGGTGTATGTCTGACCACCTTAAATACAATCAAATGATAATATTTTTAACTAGATTCTAGATATAAGTAGCACAATCACATTCAAATGTGATGAATATTTTTTTTTCTAATTTTTTTCCAAGTAAATAATTAATTATGATTTTTCTTCTAAAACGTTTCCAAAATATAAAGGCTGCCGTGTTTGACCACCTTAACTTAGTCTAAAATTCATCTAATTGATTTTTTTTTATTGTGATAGGTGAAGCATATAATGTGACATATGCTGGAGATTTAAAAAATATAATACCATTTGCGAGTTATAGTTGTTTTTCAATAAGTTTAGCAATCAAGACTTCTTTTCACATCGCCACTTTTTGGCATACCATGATCTTGCACATACCCATATATAAGGAAACTAAAAAATGCCTTGGTAGAAGAAAATCGTAAGGAAATTACTGGATTGTTGAATGAATATGCTGACATCATATCAGATAATATACATAATATAATACCACCAGTGAGAAGTATTAGTCATTGCATGGATTTGATCTAGGCGATAATCTTCCTAATAAAGAAGCATATAGCATGACACTAATAGATAATGAAGAACTTTATAGGAAAGTGCAAGATTTATTGCAGAGACGGTTGCAGAGATAGTTTAAGTCCATATGCAGAGCCTGCAGTATTAGCACCTAAGAAGGATGGACATTGTAGGATGTGTAATAATTCAAGAGCTATCAATCAAATTATAATTAAATATCAATTTATTTTACCAAGGATGGATGATTTGATGGATTATTTGAGTGGAGGCAAGTATTTCACCAAGATAGACTTGAAGAGTGGGTATCATCATATTAGAATTAGAGAAGGAGATGAGTGGAAGTTACTAGCAATTCCTTTTCGATTGTCTAATGCACCTAGTACTTTCATGAGGGGTATAATCGTAATAAGTTATCACCATTTTACAAAGTAAAAGGTTAACAACACAAAAATTGTAACACTTAAACGACATAAAAGTCACTTTTTTTAAGAATTTGAAGATGATGTAAACTGATGAAATATGTGGAATAGGATGAATTTAATGCCTATAATTTGTTTAAAAAAATTTGAATAAAAAGTAATATGTTTTTTGAAAATTTTAGGTCTATTTTTTGTGTCATGAAAAATGCTGCGAATCAAGGGGTTGACTTCATGCCAAATCATTATAAGTAAAATAAAATTTCCTCCAAATTCAGAATATGTTTTGTATGACATGTATATCTAGTGCAGAAAAAAATAAAGAAGTGTTTTTGATCTATTGTTTGCCCATTATAAGTATCCAAAGTTGAACTTACATGGAATCAATAATTTTTGTCTCCTGGGCCACTTTTCCCTTATCAAAACTATACCAAAAACAAAATAAATTACATATTTTTGAAGAGGAATCTCTTCTCTTGTGTTGTATATGATTTTAAAAAATTTATTAATTGATTTAGCATCTTTTTATGTTTTCCGAATCCAGAACTTCTCAAAGCTTAATATACCTACATGAAGTTTTTTGTGAATTTTTCCAACAATTTGTAATTGAAACAATATAAAATTCATGTGTCTAGAATCATATTTTTGAGATCTAGAAAAGGGTAATTTTAATTTTTTGACATTTTCTATTTTGAGTAGAGAACCGAATAGAAGAAGTGCAAACTTCTAGCTTTTTTATGTTTTGTGGGTTTGGTTGTCAACATGGCATGCTACCTAGGAAGACTTAGCCGAGTCCGACTAGGTTGAGTTGGACTTGGCCAAGTCCTCCTGGGCTGAGTACCCATAGGGGTCACCCCCTCGCAAGCAGTTGTGTGGCTGACTCACCCTTTCAAAGAGAAGGGAATAGATATAAGTTTTTTTTTTTTTTTAAATTACAATAATTGTGAATTTCATTCCTTATTTAAGAATATAAGGGTTTTGTGAAGCTAGGAGGTATTTTTTTGGGGAAGCTACAAAGGAATTTTCTTTCTGCAGAAGTGTGAAGGAAATTTCTTTAGTCAATAAGGATTAAAGAAAAAAAGAATCTTCCTTCTATTTGAGAAATGAGGAATAAAAGGACTAGAACAAGGAAATATGATGCAAAAATAAATGAAAAAAATGAAAGGTCATATGAAACTTATTGAAGTGAAACTAGTCAATTTTGAAGAAGAACCTATCAATGTTGAAGAAGGTGAAACTAAACTAGGAGAGGATATTGGTAGTAGTTGAGGTATACATATTTATCTTATAATTGAAAAGTTGATGGAGATGAACGAGGAATCACTTATCTCTCAAATTGCACTGAAGCACCAGGTACCTAAAAGCACTATTAAATTGGATCTCAAAAACATGTGGAAGAAATATTTGAAGGATAAATATTTTGTGGGGAAAGCATAATATTTGCAAAGTTATTTAGGGAAAGAGAAATGAATCCATTTTTGGAATTGTTGGGTGTTGATAAAAGGGAAAGTGCATGATGTCAAGTAAAATAAATAATAATTGAAAATGTACAAGATGCATTGAACATTTTTTAATAATACACATGGATGACATGATTAAAATGTTGCTTGAAGAGCATTGATGACTATGATTTCCAGTAAGATATATATTAGGAAGAGAAATATGTTGGATATGGACATTGCAAATAATTAGGTACAGTTTTGTAGAGTTCCTCAGAAAGTTAGAATTTCTGAAGAAGCAAGAAGATTGGTCATTGAGTTTTGGACCAACCACTCTTGTATTTATTCCAATAGAAGTGACACTATAGAGATGCAAGATGAAGAGGTCGGTATGAAGATTTCACATCCAAAAAATTTTCTCGATACTACATAAAGTGAACTGTTTGAAGCATTCACGCAAATAATTTTGAGATGTGAAAATAGATATGAGAATGTTTGAGATGTTGTGCACTCTCTTCGTATGCATAAATAAGGTTTGTGAAACATGTTATTCTAAAAATTGTGTTGTTTTTAACGTATAATCACAATCATATACAAATATTATGGTAGTAATTAATATAGATATAGTTCCTCAAAGTATAATAGAATTTGTAAAGTACATTTTACGTGATAAATTAGAAGACCTGAATGAATTCAATATTTAGTGTATAAAAATAGAATGCAATGATTGTGGAAATTTTTAGAAATTTCCTTTATAATTTGATAATATTGATGTTACAAAACTAGTCCATTGGAAGATATTTGAATATGAAAGATACCAAATGAAGACCTTTAGTTCATGGATAGATTTTGATCTATGGTTTATCCCCATATCCAACATTGTCATGGTGCACGATAGAAAGCTAAACAGTTTCATGATTCAAAAAATTGTTTCCCAACTAGTTGTATTCTTTTCATTGTAGATTTTGCTAAGAAATGTATATTTTCCCCTCAATCAGATCTCCAAAGTTAATATTATCATTGTAATCAAGTTGCAATATTTGTGCATGTGACCTATAAACATGCACAATTTAATTTGGATGAGATAGAAAGTATAGACCAAAATGAATGCATTATCATAAAGGAGGTTCATTTCTATATCAGTGATGATAGTGTTCATGATAGGAGCTACATGGCTCATTGTTTTGGCATGTTTTTTGACAATCTTGCGAATTGTAGGATAAATGCTTCACAACACTAGATCATGTCTGATGGGTGTGTGGGTAAGTACGTTATTTTCCTTTAGTCTTTCAATTCTATTAGATATAAATTATATAAATTTATTTTTG
>MU225212.1:210986-244765 GCA_018584345.1 Thuja plicata | reverse complement strand
GGGTTTCTAGGGAGAAGGATACAGAGTGGGATGTGGACGATTTGGGTGGGAGTTTTCTGGGTTTTCATAGTGGCTCTACTTCTTTCCTACATCATGCTCTGTTTACCGAGGCGGGATGGGTTTGTTTCCATGAGCTTCCTATTGTGTTGTGTGCCTTGGACAGGAAGGATTGGGAACTGCCTTGTTTTTCTTTCAAGGGTATCGGGTTTGCAGGGGTGGGGTGTTTGGGATCCCATGAGATTCTTGTTTTGCTGAGTGCTATTGATAAGAATGATGGGGATCTACTCCCCTTTCTTCCCCCCTACTTCTCTTGGCCCTGGAGTGGTGCTGTTGTGTGTTGTCTTTGGGTGATGCGGATGACGCCGAGTATGGTGAAAATGTTCCCCTTGTCGGTGTTGGGCTGCATCGTGTTGGATGGAGGATCTTCTGGGTTACTGGTTCCTTTTGGGGGCCTTGTGTTTTATGTGGCAAATTTTTTTCTGCTGAGTGTTGAGGTGTGGGTTTTTGGTGGGCTTCAGCTTTTGCAGTGGAAGACTCCAGGCCTGATGCTTCTAAGGGCTTTGGTCCTGCTTATTGTGGCTGTGGTTGCTGACCATATTGTTGCCCATGGTCTTGGCCAAGCTTTTCTTGGCAACCACAGCATGTATGGGGGAGCTGAATGTATTCTGACGTTCTCTCCCTCCCATGGATTTAATCTCAGACCTCTTTTGGGCCGGTTTGAGAAGATTATTGTTTGCACAGGCTTTTGGTTGCCTACTCTGCCCCTTTTCTTTTAATGGGTGTGGTGTTAGTTTTCTATTTTTAGTTTGTAGTGGATCTTCCCCCTTGGGGTGGAAGAGGTAGGGTTTTCCTTTCTTCTGGTGGCCAGGGGACGGCTGATAGTTTTCAAGGGCTCCCTCTGGTTTGGTGTTTTTGGTTAAAGCAGGCTTCTTGCTTGGAGGTTGGGCTCTACCCTGTCATTGAGCATCTTGTTTCTTTCTCTGAGCAATGGGCTTCGTACACTTAGTCTTCTTCCTTCTTCACGGTTCCTATGGAGGTGGATCAACTTCCTATTGAGGTGGAGAGTTCGTTCGTGATCCTGGAGGTGGCAGATTCTCCTATTGAGGTGGAGAGTGTTGGGGATTTTTTCTTTGTTCCTATTGAGGTGGAACACTTTGCTTTAGAGGTGCATTGGGAGACTGCTACTTGTGTTGTGCTCAACTGTCAAGGCTATGGTGGGGCTCAAGGTGTTTTCATTGTGTAGCCTAAGGTGCTGTCAATGTGTTGTCATGTGCAGACTATGTGCTTTCATGGTCCTTCTTTAAAATCAAGGATGTCAAGAACTTATGGTACTACTGTGTTTTGTACTTGGCTACTTCTGGCCTTGAGTATCTCTTTCTCTACTCAACTTTTGGTTGACTGTGTGTTGACTATGGCTTTCTACTGGTTCCTTGACTTTCCTCCTTAACTGCACTTTGGCTGTAGTTGTTGATGCAGTTTCCTTTGTTCCGGTTAATGTGTTGTTAACATGTTCGTTGCGACTCTGCTTTGTTGTACCATGGGCCAGCACCCTCTTGCTGCTTATTTAATCAAATACATTTTTCTAATGTTTTGTAATAGTTTCCTAATGTTTTGTAACATTTTTCTAATGTTTTATAACAGTTTTGTAATGTTTTGTAACAGTTTTCTAATGTTTTGTAACATTTTTCTAATGTTTTAAAACAGTTTCGCACAATGTTTTGTAACAGTTTCCTAATGTTTTGTAATATTTTTGTAATGTTTTGAAACATATGTAATAAAACTAAATTAATTAAAACTAAATAATATTTTCCTAAAGTTTTGTAATAGTTTCCTAATGTTTTGTAACATTTTTCTAATGTTTTGTAATAATTTCCTAATGTTTTGTAACATTTTTCTAATATTTTGTAATAGTTTCAGGTAAAGTTTTGTAATAGTTTCCTAATTTTTTGTAACATTTTTCTAATATTTTGTAATAGTTTCCTAATGTTTTGTAACATTTTTCTAATGTTTTATAACAGTTTCCTAATGTTTCGTAACATTTTTATAATGTTTTGAAACATGTAATAAAACTAGATTAATTAACTAACTAACTAACATATGATTCTAACTAAAAAATAAATTTAAATCTACATTAAACAATATTTTATATTTTCTAAAGTTAAAAATAACAAAATAAAAACAAAAAAACATCAAATAATAGTAAAATTACATTAATTTAACATAACAAAATTAAAAAACATTAAAAAACATTGAAAAAACATTAAAAAAAAAAAAAAAAAATTCCTACCTATTTTTGGCCGAAGTACTCCAAAAATAGGTAGGAATTTTAGGGTTTATATAGATTTTATGGGTTCCAGCCGAAACTGGTCCGGCTGAAATAGGTCCAGCCAGACCAGGTTCGGCCGGAACCCTTCTACCACATCGACACCACTTGGTGCCATGTGTGTGCCACGTATGTCTGGTTGAAACTAGTCTGGCCAAAACAGGTCCGGCCAAAACATGTCAAATGGTCCCCAAGTGTGACACAGTTTTGTACTTTTACCTTGGTGGTATGTATGATGTTGTAGGTATGTTGCTAGCTTCATCTGTACCTATCTTCACCTCATCATATTCATGTTGCAAGATCAACTTCCTCCTCTGTCTTTTTTCAGGTTGGCTTGGCACAACCTTTGTTTCAACTTGTTTTCTTTTACCTGAGATGCTCTCTCTAGCACTATTCCTTGTATTTACAATTGTTTTTTGGGCAGGAGATATGAAATAGTTGATGACCTAGTCCTAGACCTATTTGCAATAGGAGGGGTAGCCTTAGGTTTGACTTTGTTTTATTTAGTTGCCTTAGAAACCACTGCCTGCTTTCCTTTTCTTTCTTAGTGATATCTTCTTCAGGTTCACTCTCCTCATCTCCACTACTCATATCCTCTCCTTGACCTATTGACAAACCTAAAGCTTCATCCTCTATTTATTCATCACCCTCAATTCCAATCATCTTCTTCAAACCTTTGATAATATTTTTCCATTTTCTCTCCATAATTCTAGCCTTCAAATCCATAGAAATTTTGGACTTAGCTTCCTCATAATTGCCAAAATGTCTGGCTGATCCATCAATCTCCTCTACTAGTAGAGTTGTTATAGCTGCATATGTCTCATCAATATTCACCTCATAAGGTAATGGCCTTAGCCATGATACCCTTAGTACTACTGCCTGAACATAGGTAAAATCTGTATCCACTAGGAAACAAATATCCTCATAGTGTTTCTCAACTAGTGACCTGGGAATTCTGCTTGTCAATCTAATATTTTTCTTATATTCAAAAAAATATGTTCCCATTACATTGTTAAAATTACTACCTAACTACTAAATAAGTACATTGATTTTTTGTGTAACTTATCATTCTGAATTCCACACAATATCTCCAAAAGTAGGAAAAGTATTATCTATAGAGAGGAATATGCAAACTAGTAGAGAACCAAACTTACACATTGAGTTCTTTTCCTTTAAGATTGAAGAAAGGTTCTCAGCTAGCTATATCATCTGAAGCTCGAAAAGGTCTTAAGTATGGTCTTTCTTCACAATCTTCCATGCCTGGTCGACTACAATACATGGGACACTGTCCATTCGGCTCGACTGATAAAATTTGTGAGATATGACCCTTACTGCAAAATCAATCTCCAAATCCTTAACTGTAGAGTTTTTCATCCCTCTTTTGTTCCAAATAGCCCCAGTGTTTACTTCTATATCCTCCTTATTTTGACATCACATGACTCTTTTTTTGTTAACAATTGGATAACCAATTACTCAGTTGATGATTTCCTTTGTGATCTTAACTAGTCCATTATCCATCCAAATGTTGATATCATATACATGGCTAGGAATAATCTTAATCCATTCTATTTTGAAATCTCTGAGAAAATCTAGGGCACGAGTTAACCCTTTCTTGACTAGATGTTTATGCTCAACTTTTAGGGCTCTGTCTACACACAATTTTCCATGGGATTCTCTTAGCTCATATTCCCCAATTTCCCTCACTTTTCACATATAACACAATATAACATCATGAATCATAAGAACCTTTAGTAAAATCGATGATAGGACTACAGTCATATCACCTTGGATAGCGCTTTCAAGAACTGCCCAGAAATTAGGAGGCGCACAGGTGTCGCTGCTAACCAATTAAACTTTTAGCAACTCCTCCATTTTCTTAGCTGCTATGGAAGAACTTGCGACCATTATCTCTGAAAATAAGATTCCAAATATTATGAAAAGAATACCTTGACATATATCAAAACTCACACTTTCCACGAAAGAGGTTGCCGATGGACACTGTAGAAATATTTGAAAAAACTTTGTTGTAATCAAGCTCAAAAATGCTCAACCGCTCTATGAAATTCTTAATCGCATGGTGAGAATTAAAATGAACAAATTTGTCCTTTATATAGGTCTCAATGGTCAAAATTAGGTTAGCATTAAATGTTCTTTCCATTGAGTGAGTGCCAAATAGCTGTCCTTGGCTGAATCACAAAACTCACTTCCCTCTCGGTCACAACCCATACTCGGTCATCAAACAAAACTTACTCGGTCAATCATATCAACTCGGCATATACTAGAGAACTCAGTTTTAGTGTACAATAATAATTTTTCTCGACACCTATAGTGCATATTGACTTTTCTCGGTACATGTCTCAAATATGTCCTGATGCATTTTAACATATGCAAATATGGACTTTTGCATTTTTATATGTTAGGAACTTATGAAAGATATGAAATATAAATACAGTTTGTCACATACCTCTTTTTCTTAGTTAGTGATGGTGTGATCACTTGATCCATTGGATTGGGTGACCTCAGCTGCAGTAGCTTCATTACTGCATGGTTTTGATTTCCTTGTCCATGTCTAGTTCATCTCTTCTCTAATCAGCTCAATAGTAGGAGCTGGTATCCTTGTCCTACATTCTCTCCTAGTATGACCAATTTTTAGACAATTATAACAAACTAGGCTTCCATTCACCCAACTCTTAGATTTTCCTCTCAAAAGTGTCTTTATGCAGTTTTCTAAAACATACCCATACTCACCATAGTAATGACATCTATGCCATGTGTTGTAATCCCAATTATAAGTGTTACTTTCCTTGGTACTTTTTCTTCTATCTTTGAAGTCCATTTTTGTTTAGTGTTATATCTACAATTATGTTCTCTATGTCCAAATTTTTGACAGTTGTAACAATACCCATTGAATCTAGGTGTGGGAGGTGAATTGTTTGCCTTTTCCAACAATCATATGGCAGATGTCCAAAATTATTATAGTTAAATCATTAATCATTAAACTTAGGTTTAGGATTGGACTTACCAGTCATACTTCAACACCTATTTGTTGTGTTTCCTAGTCTTCCATAGTGGTAGCATATAGGCTTTTTGTTCTTTGTCTTTTCATTCCTTTGTTCACTAGTCTTAGATGATTCTCATTTCTCAGTAGATGTATGTTTTCTGGTATGACCTAATCCAGAAGAATCCTTAGATATTCTTGATGCTTATATCATATTTTCAAAATGATTCAAAGCTTCATTTAGTCTATTCAATCTTTCATTAAGTTCTTCCTCATATCTCAATTCATCTTTCAATTGACAGTTCTCAAATCTCAGATTCATAATTTCCATGTCTTTCCTACTGATCTCCTTATTCACAAGTATTAGGTGATTAACCATGTCAACCTGATTTTTTGTCATCATGTGTCCTTTAATCAAGTTTGATAGTCATCACTCTTTTGTCTTCTTTAGCCATAGCGTTGTCATCTTCAACTTTCTTCTTCTGTTCCACTACTTCACATAGTCTTACTGTTTGAATTTTGTGTTCTCTTTTTAGGTTTTTGACTTCTTCACACAATGTGTTGTTCATTTCCAGTAGATCTACAATTGCTTCATCGCTCTTAGTTGAGCTTCTATTCTAAAATAGATTTGCAGTGTCTTCTTCCTGATAATAAGTGTCATTCATTTGTTTGGCCAAATCTTTCCTTTCTTGTAAGGATTTCTTCAATTCCTATCTTGTTGTCTCAAGCTGATGTAATGCTAGCTGAGTATCAATCTTTTGATTCTCAATGACTTTACCCAATTTGTAAACCTCCATCTCAAGATCTGTACTCTCAAGCTGTTTAAAAACTTTTTATAGGAGAACTGAGCTCTGATACCAATAGTTGGAAATACAAGATGGGAAAGAAAGATACTGAGAGGGGGGGGGGGTGAATTAGATCTTATAACTTTTACCACTTAAAAAAAATTGATCCATAATCATGCATAAATATAATTGATCTATCAACTAGTAGCATCCATAATAGAAAATAAGTAAATCAAGACACAAAATTTTGATAACCCAGAAACCCAAGAAGGTAAAACTGGGGTTGGGATGACACCCACAAAATCTTCACTATTGCAGCAATAAAGTGTGCATGTTAAGGATAAAAAAATTGATCACTCCTTATGATCTACCTAGTTAGAGGTCTGCTTGGTTAAGAGCTACAGATCATTATAGTCTACATTTTGAAAGGATTTAAATTTATAACAAAGTAAGCACATGATGGACTATAACTGATTGAATGTTTCAAGATGTTAAGTTGATCATCACATAGACACAGAATGTTAATGCAATACATTAAATAATTGTATTGTATTGTCATTGATGTCAACTTGATATAATTTGTATGGTCATGGACATATTGCTAAAGACTTCAAAGAACCAATGAATCAAGGGCTATGCTATCAGTAATGCATATAAGTAAAGTATTCACAAATTGACTATATACACCGACAAAGTGCACACTGATGGAAAGAGTAAAACAATGAGAGAAAAGTCATAGTGTTACATGATGAGTAAATGCATAGCATTACCAATGAGCAAAGTCACAGTGTTTCCCGATGAGCAAAGAACAATGTAACCCGATGGACATAATTGCAGTGTTTCCCGATGGACCTAGATCCCAAAGACAACTGAAGTCACACTGATGGAACAACCAATTGTCACCGACGACTAACTAAAGTATTGATCAGCAAAACAAAGAGTTTAGAAATGCCAAAATGCTTATCTATCAAGAGCTAAATATAGACTAAACTGGTACTTATCATTTTTTTAATCAACAAGATAAATCCAGAGATAAGTAAAGGATTTAAAGTTGCCTTTTTCTAGTTGGAAAGAAGATCTCTACGAGATAAAACTAGAGTTTTTCTTTAAATCTAATTGGCAAGAATTGTGGATCACGCCAAGATCAAGATAGTCATGAAATGGTGAAATCATGTCTATATAAGAGACAAGCTTATTCAATATGAATAAGGGGAGTGACAAGAGTATAGATGCTGAAGAGATTCAGAAGGAGAAGAAAATCTTCATTTAGACCTGATCTATCAAGCTGAGGAAAGAGCTAAATTCTACAGACACTGACGAACAGGGATACATCATCACAAAGAAGAATAGTGTGGAGAAAAGGTATTAAATTGATAATATTGAATAGAAAGGTAATGCACTTACAATAGATCTGAAAATCCACAATTCAAGTTGTAGATGTGAAAAAATAAATTTTCTATTTAAATGTAACCATTGAAGCATGAATTCTCTTAATCGAGGATGACTTAAAAGTCTTTTCTAATTGAGATACATCCCAATGAGTATCAAAAAGTTTGATCATACAAAGTAGCATTGGATATTCCTGATACCTATTGACAGGCCAAGTGAGTGTTTGATCAAGGATGGTAGCATTAGATTCTAGATACTAAGTGACAAACTATCTATTTAAATCCTCTAACAAGGTCACACCTAACAGTGCGTTTGTAACCTTTAACAGGGTTGGCTCTTAACCGAGCTCACTTTAGAAGAGTGAAAATTTGGGGTACAGGTCCCAGTGTTTTTTCCCTTAGCAGGTTTTCCATGTTAAAAATCTATGTTTCATGTGTCTATGAGTCATTACTTTATTGTTTTTCATTTCACATAATTAAATCTGGATTGATCGGTATACACTAGTTATTTACTATATTTTGGTAAGTAGACATACTGCTTATCGGTAAACATACAGTATAAGGTTTTAGAAAGCATTCTAAAAAGTAATAATTTGATATAAGTATTTCAAGGCATTCATCTTATAGGACTAAAGATAACTAGAATTGTATAATCTTGTGGTACTAAGTTTTAAGGGTTGATTTAAGGATTAATTTTTGAGGCCACTGACTCACCCCCCCTCTCAATTATTACTAACAATTGGTATCATAGCTTTTGATCTTATAAAATGAGGTTAATAGCTCAAGCTAAATATCATAAGATGAACAGATGAGATGTGCCCAAGTTGAACAAAGACAATTTTGCTTCATGGAAAAGCAGGATAAGACTCCACTTATCAAGTATTGGAAATTATGTTACTCAATACTTAGATACTTAATATGTTCTCCCCACTAGAGAATAAATAGTTGAAAAAAAGATAGAGAAGCATGAGCACAAATACATGATAATAGAGATTGATCCCTCACTCTCCGATGCTGAATTTGAAGATGTCAAAGAATACACAATTGCAAAGAATATGTGAGATAAATTGAAGCTTGTATATGGTGGTGATAAAAATGTTCTGAGAGCCAAGGTAGAAAGCCTTAGAGGAAAGTTTGATGATCTCAGAATGAAAGAAGGTGAAAACATTACATAGTACAACACAAGAATCAAAGAGGTAGTAAATTCTATTAGAGGAGTTGGAGGTGTAATAGATGAAAATACAGTGGTAAGGAAAATTATAGGAACCTTACTACCTACTTATGCTATTAGAGTATCTTCCATACAAGAAATGAGATCAGTAGAAAAAACAATGTTACTCTAGATAGTTTGATTGGAAGACTGATTTCATTTGAGATGAATAAATTTGATAATATTGTCTTACCAAACATATATTCTGCATTGAAATCTTCCTTGAGAATAAGTAAATCAAGTTATAAACACACTATGATAAAAGATAGTGATAGTGGAAGTGAATAACTTATGGAAAGAAGAATGCAGAGAGGGAAAGGTAAATACAAAGGTAAATTACCACTTGTATTTTTTAATTATAAAGAGATTGGACACTTTGCTGCAAGATGTCCTAATAGAATGAAATATGATAGAAGTAATGACAGGTCATTTGATAAGAAGTTTGATAGAGGTGATAACCGATATTATAGAAGAAACTGACAATCAGAAAGAAGAGATACTCGAGAATACAAGGAAAAAATAAAGAAGGCTAGTTATCTAGCTAAATGCAAAGATAAAGATACTGACACCAAATCTGATGAAGACATCGAGATTGTGTTTGTGGTAGTAAAAGATGATTCAGATGAAGATGAAGAAAGGTATGTAGAAAGTACACTCATATCTAAAGTTAGTAAAAATGATGTTTGGATCATAGAACATGGTTGTACTCACCATATGACTAGTGAAAAATAAAATTTTGAGACTTTTGAATACTATAATGATGGTTCAGTAAGAATGGGTAATGATACACCTTGTCCAGTTGAAGGTAGAGGAACCATAATGTTGAATAACCTGATAAAATGTGAAAATGCTTATTGGGTGAAAGGATTGAATTATAATCTATTGAGTGTTTCTCAGTTGAATAATTTAGGTCATAGAGTAGAATTTGAAAATAAGAAGGCAAAGATCTTCAATGAATTAGGAAAGCTGATTGGTACCAGTGAGTAGACAAAAGGTAACTTATTCTATCTGAATGATACTGACACCACTTGCTTAATGGCTAGAAACAAAGAAATATGGTTGTGACACAAAATATTGTGTCATGTGAACTTTGACAACATGATAAAGATAAGAAGAAAGAAAAATGTAAGAGGCTTACCGACGATGACTAAGCTTGACAATATCATGTGCAAAAATTGTCAAAAGGTAAGATGACAAAGTCTAATTTCAAAAGCAAAACCTATACATCTAATGCCATTCTAGAATTAGTCCATACTGATCTATGTGGACCCATGAGGAGAAAGAGTTACTATGGTGACATATATTTTATTATCTTTGTTGATGATTACTCTAGAATGATGACAATTATGTTTCTAAAAGATAAATCAAAAGCATTTAAGATGTTTAAATGGTACAAAGCAATGGTAGAAAAACAAAGTGGTAAAGAATTGAAATGCTTAAGATCAGATAGAGGAGAAGAATTTATTCTAGATGAATTCACTAACTTTTGCAATGAGCATAAAACCAAAAGACAGGTCTCTGCACCGAGAACACCACATCAAAATGATATGGCTCAAAGAAGAAACAAATCCATTGTTGATTACGCAAGGAAACTGATGATAGAAAAAGGCATCACCCAAATCTTCTAGAGGTAAGCTATCAGTACTACTGTTTACACATTGAACAAAGTACAATTGAAGAAAGACACCATGAAGACACCCTATGAGCTATGGCATGGTTACACACCCAATGAAAGTTACTTCAAGATCTTTGGTAGTAAATGTTATATCTTAAAAGATGATAGAAATGGAAATTTTGACTCTAAAAGTGATGAAGGTATCTTTTTAGGGTATTCCACCAAGAGCAAGTTTTATAAATGTCTCAATAAATCCTCTAAAAAAATTGTTGAAAGTGAAATGTAAAGATAGATGAATTTGCATAGAAGAATGAAAAGGAAAGCAAAAAAGAACCAGAGGACTACAACAGGTTTGTTTACAATGAAGAACCTGACACTCTACCCGAGCAACAATGCATAGCTCCTCAGAAACAGAACATTGCACCCATGCATTAGGTTGCAAATACTGACAATAAGGATATTTCTCAAGATGATGTACCAAGCAATGGAGATTAGAATGAAGAACAAAATGATGATCAAGATGATAGAAAAATAATTGAACATGTACTTGCCAAATATGTCAGAAGAAACCATCCACAGAACTAGATCTTTGGAGACAAGAAGGGTGGTATGAGAACTAGAAGTAAGTCTCTAAACACAAGATGTCTAATTTGTCATTTTGAGCCAAAATCTATCAATGTTGCACTTGATAATGAAGAATGGATCAATGCGATGAATGAAGAGATTGAGAATATTGAGAAAAACAAGACATGGACACTTGTACCAAGGCCAGATGACGAGAATGTCATTGGTACAAAATGGTCACCAGAAACAAAGTAAGACTAGTATGCAAGGAGTATGCACAAGAAGAAGGGAATGACTATGGAGAAACCTTTGCACCTATTTCTAAGCTAGAAGGAGTGAGAATATTACTTGCTTATGCTACATGTAAAGGATTCAAGGTATACCAAATGGATGTCAAGTTTGCATTCCTAAATGGAATACTTGAGGAAGAGGTATACATTGAACAACTAGAAGGGTTTGTTAATCTAGACAAGAGGAACATGGTATGTAGACTAAAAAAATCCTTGTATAGATTAAAACAAGCACCAAGAGCCTAGTATGAAAGACTTCAATCCTATCTCATAATTAGTGGATTTGAAAGAACTAGTGAAAACAATAATCTTTATTTAAAGGAAGATACTGATGCTAACATTTTGATTGCTAAAATATTTGTTGATGACATCATATTTGTAGGCAATGATCTTCTATGCAAATCATTTGCAAATGAAATAAGGAAAGAGTTTGAGATCTCTATGTTTGGAGAGATCAAGTTCTTTCTTGGTCTATAGATCAAGCAACAAGATGAAGGTATTTTCATTACACAATCCAAATACATAAAGGAAGTTATGAAAATATTCAAGATGGAAGATTTTAAGCTAGTTGGAAAATTGATGGCAACTAGATGTAAGATGACAAAAGAGGATAAGTCACCTTAGGTAAATCAAACTTGGTACAGATAAATTATTTGAAAACTCATGTATGTTGTACATACTGGACATGATATTGTACATGCAGTAGGAATAGTTGCAAGATTTTTTTCTAATCCTAGGGAATCACATATGACTGCTGTAAAATGAATCCTAAGATATCTAAAAAATACCAAGGAATATGGCTTATGGTATAGAAAATAAGGAAAATTTGAACTTAAGGTCTTTACCAACATTGATTGGGTTGGAAACATTGATAACCGAAAGAGCACAACTAGAGGAGTATTCTTTCTGGGTGACAGACCTGTCACATGGATCAAAAAGAAGCGAGGATGCATCTCTCAGTCTATTGCAGAAGTAGAGTATGTTGCTGGTACTGCAACCTACTCAAATATTGCATGGATCAAAGAGTTACTAGAAGGTATGCATATGAAAATTCTTGAACCAGTAATTATCTACTGTGACAATACCAGTGCAATAAACATTTCAAAGAATCCATTCATGCAAGCTAAAACAAAGCATATTGATATCAAGTATCATTATTTTAGAGAACAAGTTCAAGCAAAGGAGGTGATACTTGAGTATGTGCAATCAAAGGAACAATTAGCTGATATCTTCACCAAGCCCTTGCCCAAGGATGCATTTGAGTACTTGAGAAAGAGACTAGGGGTTAGACCCTTGTATACTAGTCAATAAGATGACTAGAAGGTTGCATCAACCTACATATTGTTAGAATATCATTCATGTTGATGCAAGAAAAGAGATGGAATTAAAAGATACATCTATACACAACAAGGTATTTATCTACTCCAAGCACCAGAGTTGTTACATTGTTGATGGATTAGGAAATTGAAGGAGTATATTATCGATAGAAATATTTGTTTGGCATTACTATAAAATATTTTTTTGGAATTTTTGTCAAAGGGAGAGATTATATCCATTGTCACATTAGGGAGAGATTATATCCATCACTTTATCCAAAGGGAGAGATGTAACCAGAAAGAGAGAGTACATACAAAGGGAGAGATTGCTGACAAAAGAGAAAAGAGATGTCAAAATAAAAGAACAATCAAAGGGAGAGAGTTTGACACAGCAAAATAACACATCACATCAGAAGAAGAAAGATTCTACATTTATCTAGTGAAGGGATTGAAGACATAAAGAGAACTGCAAGAATCAAATCTAAGCTATATGAGCTTATGGGGGACCAAATATTTGTATCGATTATAGTACATAATATTGGTAGTTTGATGAACTTCAATTCTTATATTTGATAATGTATTAGTGATAATATAGTGTGATAATGTAGTGTGTTGCCATCAATGCCAAATGGAGAGATTGATGAACTATAACTGATTGAATGTTTGAAGATGTTAAGTTGATGATCACAGAGACATAGAAAGTTAATGCAAGAAATTAAATAAGTTAATGTATTGTATTGTCATTGATGTCAACTTGATATAATCTGTATGGTCATGGACATACTGCTAAAGAATTCAAAGAGCCAATGAATCAAAGGCTATGATATTAGTAATGCATATAAGTCAAGTATTCATAAAGTGATTGTATACACCAACGGAGTGCACACTGACAGACAAATTACAACAATGAGAGAAAAGTCACAGTGTTACCCAATGAGAAAATGCACATTACCAACGAGAAAAGTCATAGTGTTGCCCGATGAGAAAATAACAGTGTAAACTGATGGACAAAATTGCAGTGTTGCCCAACAGACGGAGATCCCAAAGACAACTGAAGTCACACTGACAGAACAATTAGTTTTCACCGACGACTAACTAAAGTATTAACTGACAGAACAGAGAGTTTAGAAATGACAAAATGCTTAGCTATCAAGAGCTAAATATAGAATTAACTGCTACTTATCATTGTTTTAATAGACAAGATAAAGCCATAGATAAGTAAACAATTTAAAGATTCTTTGTCCAGTTGGCAAGAAGATCTCTACGAGATAAAACAAGATTTTTTCTTTAAATCTAATTGGTGAGAATTGTGGATCACGCCAAGATCAAGAAAGTCATGAAATGGTGAAATCATGTCTATATAAGAGACAAGATTATTCAATATGAATAAGGGGAGTGACAAGAGAATAGATGCTGAAGAGATTCTGAAGGAGAAGAAAGTCTTCATTAGGATCTAATCAATCAAGCTAAGGAAAGAGCTAAATTCTACAGACACCGATGAACAGTGATACAACATCACAGAGTAGAATAGTGTGGAGCAAAGGTATTGAATTGGTAACATTGATCAGAAAGGTAATGCACTTACAATAGATATGAAGAATCTGTAATTCAAGTTGTATATGTGAACAGATCAATTTACTGTTTCAGTTTAACCATTGAAGCATCAACTCTCTTAACCGACTAGGACTTAAAAGTCTTTTCTAATTGAGATACATCCCAAGGAGTATCAAAAGTTTTGATCATACAAATTAGCATTGGATATACTCGATACCTATTGATAGGCCAAGTGAGTGTGTGATCAAGGATGGTAGCATTAGATGCTAGATACTAAGTGAAAAACTATCTATTTAAATCCTCTAACAAGGTCACACCTAACAGTGTGTTTGTAACCTTTAACAGGGTTGGCTCTTAACCGAGCTCACTTTAGAAGAGTGAAAATTTGGGGTACTAGTCCCAGTGGTTTTCCCTTAACAATGTTTACACGTTATAAATCCATGTTTTATGTTTCTATGAGTCATTAATTTATTGTTTTGCATTTCTCATAAGTAAATATGGATTGATCGGTATGCACTAGTTATTTACTATATTTTGGTAAATAGATAGACTACTTATCGGTAAACATACACTAGAAGGTTTTACAAAGCATTCCAACAAGTAGTAATTTGATATAGGTATTTCAGGGCATTCATCTTATATGGATAAAGATAACTAGAGGTACAATATTGTTGTACTACATTTTAAGGGTTGATTTAAGGATTAATTTTTGAGGCCACTTATTCACTCCCCCTCTCAGTTATTACTAACAACAGTTAAGAGATTTAGAAAGGTCTGTTAGAACCACTTTATTAAGAGATTTCACCTAATAAACCTATTAGAACATCTCAAGATCTAATCCTTCGGTATGCACTCAGATGCTAATGATGGATCTCCTCTTTCCAATACCTTCTCTAATCTAATAATTTGATATACCTTTGCTCTTCTTCTCACTTCTCTTTTACTATACTAGATCTATGCTTCTTCACTCAAAATAACCCTTCCCACATCTCTCATGTATGCACACACAAGTTACAAAATTAGGGTAAGAAGCAATCTTATATACCTATGGATCTGGCATCTAGATCTAGACCAATGAACAAGATTAAATTTTTATGCTACTTGGGCATTTCAATTTTCTGATTGGTCTATGCCACATTTTGGGATCAATGATTTAATGCATAATTAACTTCATTGAAAACATTAAATACTCACGCAAGTCAGCCCAAAATAGTTTACCTTCAATTTTGTGTCATCCCTGACATGTATCACAAAATTGTCTTACTCGACATATGAAGACTCTAACGCTCGACATGAACTGATCAACTTCACTCTACTTTTGTGTAACTCAGAAACTACTATCTTCTTGGAAATGACTACTACTCGGCCTATACTGGATTAATCATCCGTAGTGATGACTGACTAACCTACCTAGATAAATCACTAAATGTGGGACAATAATGATCAACAAAACTTAGAGATCAACATGTGTGTCTGTCTGTGTGTTGAAAAAGTACATGTTTAAATAAATAGAAAATGGTCTATATATAATACACATACACACGTAATTTTGTAAATAATTTAAAATAAATTAAATTAACATAATTTATCTATCTAACTTAAAAAATACATACTTCAAATGAAAAAATTTAACTTCAAACATGTTAATTCATTCATTTACATATAAATGTAAACATTTAAACATATAAAACTTCCTCTTCTACATGCAACACTTTTGAACTGTAGTTCATAAATTAAGCAGTTCATATAAATACATACATGTGTTTATCCCCATTGAAAATATTCACGTGTCCATCTGAACAAAAAGATTCCATTCATTGCATTATACATCCATATTGCATGATTTACATGTTTTTAGGTTTGGGTTTACGTTTAAGTTTAAAATTTTTGGGTAAATTATATGTCTTTAACATCAATAATATCAAGGACTGGAATCAACATAGTTTTGGGAATATTCTTATAGAAAAGTGTAATCTCCAAAGCCAATTGGATGGTTGGAATGAGCATATCCTACAACATGGTTTGTCCCAACAAGTTTATGATACTCAAAAAACCCTACAAGACAGATTAGAAGAGGTCTTGCTTAGGCAAGAATCATATTGGAGACAAAGGTCTAGAGAACTATGGCTTTCTAAAGGGAACATAAATACCATTTTTTTTATGTCTTAGCTAAAATTAGAAGATAGAAAAAGGCCATTTTCCAAATCAAAGATGTCACTGATACCATTCTTAAATATGAAAAGGATATCCAGGAGGAAGTAGTCCATTTTTTGCAAACCCTCCCTAGTAAAATGGATGATCATAGGGGTCATCCTCAACTTGATTTACACTGCATTCCATCTTTGGTCTCCAAGGAAAAAAATAAATCTTTCTTGCAACCTTTCACTCTAGAGGAGTTCAAGTCCTCAGTTTTTTCTATGAGGGCTGATAAGGCTCTGGGACCTGATGGACTTCCCTTTTTTTCCAAAAATCCTAAGAATTCATGAAGTTGGATATATTGGATGCAGTGGAGGAGTCCAGGAAACATTCCACTATGTTTAGGCCCTTGTTTTAGGAGCACACCTAACTCAAACCCCTAGCTCCCTATTTCTAGCATGTACTGACTCTAACCAAGTCAGGAGAGTGTGTGTGGACCTTAGAAGGTCATTTTTTTCCCTAAGATGGATATGACTAGGTCAATCCATGTCTAGATAGGTTGCTTAGTGGGTTTCCTTTAGTTGTGGGTGTGTGTGAGGTATTTGGTGAGCCTCCGGAAATCTAAGAAAGGCATCAAGAACTTTGGATAAGCTACTTGGGATCACTAGCACTCAGCATACACTGGTGCCTAGCAACTCAGCCTACATTACCTAGCAACTCAGCCTACATTTCCTAGTAGCTCGGCCTACATTTGTGCCTAGCAACTTGACCTACATTGCCTAGTAGCTCAGCCTACATTTGTGCCTAGCATCTCAACCTACATTTGTGCCTAGCAACTCGGCCAACACTGGAGCTCAGCTTTCTTTACTGTTGCTCAGCAATATTAAGTTGTAATGGCCTGTGAAAAGCGGATCTTGTCTTTTATGGATAGTATGGTTAGTGTAATGGTTCTTGAAGAGATTCTTGTGAATGAGTGGACTGTTGGGGTTGTTTCCTATGAGAGGATGGTTACTAATAACATCTAGAGCATTCATTTTTAGAGATCTAGAGAGTAGAGATTGAAGAAAAGAGCAGCTACAAGAAATCATAGAGTTGCAGATTATTGTACTATTTTGTTTTGTTTAGAGAAATGAGAAGTTACAGATAGTGTGTTTAGTGGATATCAAACTTCTTTGTTCATTTTGCATGCAAGTAGATTAGTTACTTTATTTTATGTTTTGTAAGTTTTTAGTTCTTCACCTATTCTAGGTTGTAAGCAGTAATGGCCCCTCGAGATTCCTGAGTCCATGGTGAGAGCCATGTGTTGGGATGGAACTCAAGAGGAGCCCTTGTACATAGTTTCCCTTTTGTTTTTTGTAGGAGAAGCAACATCAAAGAGTCTAGAGATCTTACCATAGGCGAGCTTGGTAATAGTCCAGCTAGGGAAGAGAATGAAAGAAATGTTCTGAAACATTGATTGAGTGGGAAAGAATGGATCTATTTGTGTAGGTTCAGTAAGGAGGAGATGAAAATAATTTTGATGGGTACTGAGTCTTGAAGAGGAGGTAAAGTTGAAAGTGACTTACCTTAGCTTGGTGTTGTGAACACCCTAAGGGGTCTAGGAAAAAGATCTTTGAACAGAGCCAAGCTAGTTCTATAGAAGCAACAAGACTTCTGTCCACATCAGATTGGTATCAGAGCCCTAAAATGTTTGGGCATGTGTTGTTTGGATGTAATCTGCAAAAATTTCTGTCAACTCATCCAAGATGGTGACCAATGTAGAACTCACAAAAGATGTGGAAGAGAAAAAGAAGGAGAATAGAATCCTAAAGGAACAATTAGATGAAATGGTGACTAAGTTGGAAGAAGTGCAGCTTTTCAAAGTAGCAGTCAGTGAAAAAATGAGAGAAGCTAATGAAAAGCGTAAAGCAGTGGCAGAAGAAGAAATTATTCTAGAGCCAGACCCTGTGCTTCAAGAAGAGCCATTCTTGAAAGCATTGAAGGAAATGAGTGGTAATTCCTTAGAAGGTGTGCCTTTATTTAGTGGCAAGATGGAACCATAATTAATCATGGAATAGATAGAAGGTCTTGAAAATCACTTGGACTGTGATAATGTGACCGAAGCTCAAAAAGTAAGAATAGCCAAGACAAGGTTGAGAGGAACTGCTCTCACTTGGTGGAAGTTTGTCCAAGATGAGAGGGAAAAAGAAGGAAAGAACCCCATAACTAGTTGGAAAGGTATGGTGGCCAAGATGAAGGAAACTTATCTTCCTGATGATTATGAAGTGTAGTTGCACAAAAAGAAACATAATTTGAGACAAAAAGATTTAGAAGTCAGTTCATACACCGAAGAATTTCACAAGCTATGCTTAAGGTCGCATGTGATGAAAGAAGAAAGCCTAAAAGTGGATAGGTACTTGAATGGACTCAAGTGGAGTATCCAAGAGGAAATTAGTCTTTTAAACCCCAAGATTGTACACCAATGTTACCAACTAGCCCTCAAAGTGGAGGAAAAATTCAAGAAGAAGAAAGATTCAAATAGCAAAGGAAGAGGAAGAGACAACAGAGGTCATAGAGGAGGATATGGAGGAAGAAATCAGAGTGAGTCCAAAAACACTAAGAATCAAGGAGAATCTAGTAACACAAGAGGTGGTTACAACCGTGGAAGAGGTTCAAATAGTAGTTCAAGAGGAAGAACTAATAACCAAGGAAGAGGATCTTACTTCTCTTCAATGAAGTGTTACAATTGTTAGCAATTTGGACATCCTACATATCGATGTCTTGAAAAAGGTTCTACTTCTCAAGGAGGTGGAAAAAGAGTTAACTATGTCCAAGAAGAATCAATTTGCAGCAGCAAGCCATCTGACGTACCATTAGAATCAGAAGAAGGTGAGAACCTCATGATAAGGATGACCTTAATCAGAGAGCCCAGCAAAGAAGAACCAAGCCAAAGGAGAGAACTATTTAGAGTGAAGTGCAAGATTATAGGAAAGTTGTGTAGATTCATTATTGATTTAGGCTCAACTGATAATATCATTAGTGAAGAAGCAGCCAACAAGTTCAATTTGAAAAGGATTCCACATGAAAACCCATACAAGGTTACATGGCTCAACAAAGGACAACATGTGTTTGTAGGAGAACAAGCATGGGTAGAATTCACCATTGGAAAGTACAAAGATAGAGTTCTATGTGACATTCTTCCCATGGATGCATGCCACCTTCTACTTGGAAGGCCATGGAAATTTGATAGCCAAGCCATGCATGATGGAACCAAGAATGCATACTCATTCAAGAAAGATGGAGTGACTTTCAAAATTCAGTCACTAATAGAAGAAGGAGAGGTGAAAACATCAAGTCCAAGTGTGCTCATGGTTGGTGAGAAGGAGTTATTAAATACTCTATAAGAAGGATAAGGAGTTAGTTTTTCTTTAGTATTGAAGCCAAAAGATGAAGTTGCTGTCAAGAAATCAGAGATACCAAAGGAGGTAAAAGAAATACTAGAAGAGTATAAGGATATTGTGAATGATGGCCAACCCACTCCCCTACCTCCTAAGAGACTTACTAGTCACAAGATTGACTTCATACCAGGAGCTACCTTACCCAAAAAAGCTGCCTATAAGATGACCCCTAAACAGAATGAGGAAATAGACAAGCAAATCAGAGGGTTATTAGACCAAGGCCTAATTAGAAAGAGCATAAGCCCATGTGCAGTCCCTACTATTTTAGTACCTAAGAAAGGAGGATCTTGGAGACTTTGTACTGATTCAAGAGCCATAAATAGAATCACCATTAGGTATAGGTTTCCAATACCCAAAATTTAAGACCTAATGGATTGTTTAGGGGAGGCAAAGTACTTCAGCAAGATTAATCTTAAGAGTGGTTACCACCAAATCATAATTAATGAAGGAGATGAATGGAAGACATCCTTCAAAACTATAGAAGGTTTGTATAAATGGCTTGTAATTCAATTTGGTTTGTCTAATGCTCCCTCAAATTTTATAAGGTTGATGAATGAGGTATTGGTAGAATGCATTGGTAAATTTGTTGTTGTCCACCTAGATGACATTTTAGTTTTCAGCAAAACTAAGGAGGAGCATTAGGCATTTGAATTTTTTTTTCAAGAAATTGCATGATGAAAAGCTAATGATCAACTTGGAGAAGTGTGAATTCATGAAGCAGGAGATGGTATATCTTGGTTTTGTTTTGTCACAGGGTAACCTCAAAATGGACCAAGAAAAGGTGGATGCCATTCTAAGTTGGCCTACTCCCAAGGCTGCTACTGAGGTGAGAAGTTTCCATGGTTTAGTTTAGTATTAAAAAAAGTTCATTAGACATTTTAGTGGGATTTGTGCACCTATGTTAGACACCATTAAAGGTGGGATGAAGACAAAGTTTCAATGGACACCACAAGTAGACAAAGGGTTTGAAACACTCAAGGAGAAGATAGTAGATTTTCCTACTCTAGTTCTTCCAAGCTTTGATAAGATTTTTATAATATAATGTGATGTGAGTAATGTGGCTATTGGGGCTGTCATAAGCCAAGAAGGAAGACCAGTAGCTTTCCATAGTGAGAAGCTAAATGATGCAAAGAAGAAGTACTCCTCTTATGACTTAGAGTTGTATGCTATAGTCCAAGCACTCAAGAAGTGGAGGCACTACTTTCTGCCAAAGGAGCTCATAGTATATACTAATAACCAAGCTCTCAGATTCCTTAACTCTCAAGATAAACTTAGAAACAAACACATAAAGTGGGTGGAGTATCTACAAGCCTACACTTTCAATATCAAGAATAAAAATGGAGTATAGAACAAGGTTGTTGATGGATTGAGTAGAATGATGCTCACAGTCCAAGAAGTTTAGCTACAAATCATAGGAATTGATAGCTTCAAAGACCTATATGCTGAAGATGAAGTTTTTCCCAAATCTACAAGGTATGCAAGGAGTTTAAAATCAACTTTCATGGTGAGTTTTCTAAATATACTTTGTAGAATGATTTACTATTTAAAGGATGTCAGATTTGTGTTCCTAAAGGGTCTATGAGAGAGAATTTTATTTAGGAAAAACATAATGGAGTACTTAGTGGTCATTTTGGAGTCAGTAAGACTCAAGAGCTAGTCACTAGGTTCTATTTTTGGCCTAGAATGAATAAAGATGTTAGATAGTATGTTGAGAGTTGTGTAGTGTGTCAAAAAGCAAAGGGCACATCTTCTAATGAAGGTCTTTATCAGCCACTTCCAATCCCAACTAGACCATGGGTATGCATAAGCATGGATTTTGTAGTTGGTTTGCCAAGAACAAGGCAGGGATATGACAATATTTATGTTGTTGTAGACATATTTAGTAAGATGGCACATTTTATAACTTGCAAGACTATTCATGATGCTTGTAACATTGCTCAGCTATTTTTCAGTGGAGTGGTGAGGATACATGGACTCCCACTCAGTATTGTTTCAGATAGAGACAGAAAATTCATGAGCCATTTTTGGAAGACCTTATGGAAAAATCTCGGCACTAACTTGTCTTTTGGATCTGCCTACCATCCATAGATATATGGCCAAACAAAGGTAGTCAATAGAAGTCTTGGTAACTTTCTAAGATGCCTCACAAAGGAGTATTGTCAAGCATGGGACCAACTCATTGGGCAAGTTGAATATGCATATAATGATACAGTGAACATATCAACTGGTAAGAGTCCTTTTGTAATTGTTTATGGCTTTCACCCAAGAGGAATTTTTGAGATTAGAGAATTGAAGGAAGGAATGCATGGTAGTGGACATGATAAGGACTTTACACATTCAATGAGGGAAGTGCAAGAAAGTGTGAGAAAGAATTTGGTTGAGAATGCTGAAAAGGTAAAGCAAAAGCTGGATGCAACAAAGAGGGATGTTCAATTTCAGATTGGAGATTTTGTGATGGTACACTTGAACATACATAGGATGGAAAAAAGGTGTTCCTCAAAAGATATAGATGAAGAGGCTAGGTCCATGTAAGATACTTGCAAAGTATGGAAACAATGCATACAAGGTAGAGCTTCTGGAAGACATTGGGTTGTCACCGGTTTTCAACATTGTAGAATTGATAGGATACAAATGACTAATTCAAGATACTGGTCAAAACCTTTAAGAGGTAATATAAGAGGTAAAAGATCTGAAATTAATCCCTACTCCATCTATGACAGCTGAAAAGATACTAGACTCAAGGGTCTACAAGAAGACTAGGAACAAAGACTATATGGAGCACTTGGTAAAATGGCATGGAAAAGAAGATGGTGATGCTACTTGGATAAGAGAAATAGACTTCAAGAGGTTGGGAATTGATCCAAACATGCTCAATCCAAGGATGGATTAACCTTTATTTTGTCTAGGGGAGTATCGTGTAGGAGCACACCTAACTCAAACCCCTAGCTCCCTATTTTTGGCATGTACTGAATCTAGCCAAGTCACGAGAGTGTGTGTGGACCTAAGGTCATTTTTTTCTCCCTAAGATGGATATGACTAGGTCAATCCATGTCTAGATAGGTTCCTTAGTGGGTTTCCTTTAGTTGTGGGTGTGTGTGAGGTAGTTGGTAAGCCTCTGGAAATCCAACCAAGGCATTAGGAACTTTGGATAAGCTGCTTGGGATCACTAGCACTCAACATACACTGGTGCCTAGAAACTCAGTCTACATTGCCTAGCAAATCGGCCTACATTGCCTAGCAACTCGGCCTACATTTGTTCCTAGCAACTTGGCCTATATTGCCTAGAAGCTCGGTCTACATTTGTGCCTATCAACTTGGCCTACATTTATGCCTAGTAGCTCGGCCTATATTTGTGCCTAGCAACTCAGCCAACACTGGAGCTCGACTTTCTTTACTGTTGCTCAACAATATTCAGTTGTAACAACCCATGAAAAGTGGATCTTATCTTTTATGGACAATATGGTTAGTGTAATGGTTCCTGAAGAGATTCTTGCAAATGAATGGACTGTTAGGGTTGTTTCCTATGAGAGGATGGTTACTAATAACATCTAGAGAATTCATTTTTAGAGATCTAGAGAGTAGAGATTGAAGAAAAGAGAAGCTACAAGAAATCACAAAGTTGTAGATTATTGTACTATTTTGTTTTGTTTCTAGTAATGAGAAGTTGTAGATAGTGTGCTTAGTGGATATCAAACTTCTTTGTTCATTTTGCATGCAACTAGATTAGTTACTTTATTTTATATTTTGTAAGTTTTTAGTTCTTCACCCATTCTGGGTTGTAAGTAGTTATGGCCCCTTGAGATTCCTAAATCCATGGTGAGAGTCATGTGTTGGGATGGAACTCGAGAGGAGCCCTTGTACATAGTTTCCTTTTTGTTTTTTGTAGGAGAAGCAATAGCAAAGAGTCTGGAGATCTTACCCTAGGCGAGCTTGGTAATAGTCCAGCTAGGGAAGAGAATGAAAGCAATGTTCTAAAAACATTGATTAAGTGGGAAATAATGAATCTATTTGTGTAGGTTCAGTAAGGAGGAGATGAAAATAATTTTGATGGGGACTGAGTCTTGAAGAGGAGGTAAAGTTGACAGTGACCTACCTTAGCTTGGGGTTGTGAACACCCAAAGGGATCTAGGAAAAAGATCTCAAAATAGATCCAAGCTGGTTCTGTAGCAGCAACAAGACTTCTGTCCACATCAGCCCTTAAAAAAAACTTTTATCAATTTAATCCCTAAGGTGCACAGCCTAGTTCTTTCACAGATTATAGACCTATTTCTTTGTATAATGCGATTTACAAGATTATAACTAAGTCAATTTCAGTTCACCTTGGGAAAATTATTCCAAAAATAATTTCATATCAACAAGGAGTTTTGTTCCTAGGGAAGGACATGGTGGAAGGAGATCTAATAGCCCACAAGATTCTCCACTCAATCAATGTGCAAGGTCTTCAGGCCATGGTCCTCAAAGTGGACATGATGAAAGTATATGACAGACTCAATTGGGGTTTTCAGACAAGTCATGTATAAAATTATATTTAGAATTAAGTGGATCAGATGGATTATGGAATGTGTTAAAGGAGCCAAGTTTTCAGTCTTTATTAACGGTTCTCCATGCAGATTCTTCTTATCTTTACAAGGGGTCACACAAGGGGAATCATTGTCACCTTTCCTTTTCATCATTATAGAAGAAGGGATGAGCAGGTTAATCTCTTTCAAAAAAGCTTAGGGGTAACTCAAAGGAATTTCACTTCATCATTCTCACCTATCAATCACTCACACTCTATTTGATTATGAATCACTCCTATATGCTGAGGGTTCCATACATGAAGCTAAAGTCATCAAAGAAACTCTTAAAGAACACTGCAATTTGTTGGGGAAGAAACTTAATACTTTGAAATCTAAGATTTTCTTTTTCAATTTACATAAAAGTATTTAGGAGTATATCATGAAGCTTTTAGGTTTTGATGTTGATGTGATTCCAATAAAGTACTTGGAAATTCCTCTTTATATAGGATGGTGCAGGGCCTCCTTTTGGGATAGCATTTTCCAATCCATATCAGACCAAATTGCTTCGTAGAAAGCTAGATGGCTCTCTCTGACTGAGAGAATCCTTCTTGTCAAGTCAGTTCTATCCTCCATCCCAAATTACATCATTTCTATGCTATTGGTGCCTAGGGATGTTATAGTTAAGATTAGAAAAATTATGAAAGACTTTATATGGAGAGGCAATTTGGATGAAACATCAAAGATTCCTTTGGTGTCTTGGGAAAAATTGCCACTTTTGGAGGATTGTGGGGGGGATGTAGGGAACCATAGCATATATGAGAGGAATTTTAGTCTTGGGGCCAAACTTTCTTGGAAATTCTAAGAAAACCCATTTTCACAATGGGCTAGAATCATCAAACTTAAATATCTATATGGGGATGATCTTGCTTGCATTTTTACAATTAAGGATACCCCACCTAGCTCTGCTATGTGGAATTTTGTGTTGAAATACTAAGGAGTTATCCTCCCACACTTATAATGGGTAATCAATTCAGGGGATATAGCAGACTTCTGGGATAATTCATGGAATGGTTTTCCTCCCATTTCAATCATTTTAGGCATACTTTACTCAACTAAGAATAGCTTCCAGTTTTAGTGGGGTAAGAAGGTTAGGGACTACTATGTGATGTCAAAGACACCTTCAAGTTTAAAGGTAGAATGTAGAAATATATCTCAAGTTGAAATTCCTCGGGAAAAAGAGGCTTTACTTAAACATGTCCCTGATCAAAGACACTTACATATTAACTTGGAAAGCAATAGATTTATCTGGTGAGTTACTCCAAATGGAAGATATTTTGTAAAGATGGGTTATCTTCATCTTACAAGTAAGAATCTAAATCCTAGTACACAACTCTTCAAGTTTTCTTTGCATCCGAAAGTTCTTCCTAGGGTAGGATCCTTCTTGTGACTAACAATTCTTAAGAGAAACCTTACTAGTGACCAATTATGTAGGGTTGGAATTGCAGACATATTCTAGTGTGTCTTATGTAAATCTCAAATTGAAGAGGCAGACAACCTATTTGTTTCATGCATGTTTTCTCAAGAGATTTGGTATTGGATCTTGGGCAAGTTAGGTAGACAGGGCCCTCTTCTAGAGACACTTACACATATCCTTCAATAATGGCCTATCCTTCATAAAGGCACATTTTTTTCCCACATTTGGAGATTTATCCCAAAATCTATTAATTGGTGCATCTGGTGGGAATGGAATAAGATAGTTTTTAGAAAGGAATTTAGCTCAGTTCCTCTGGTGTGTGATATAGTTGATAAATCAATCTCTGAAATGGTTAATGCTTACTCTTTACAATCCAAATATCTTTCCTCTATGTTCAACTCACAAGATTCAAAAATACTGAACTCCTGGCCGTCCATTGTTACCCCATTCAAAAGTGTCCAAATTGGGAAGAAATCAAAGGATGAGCATAGGAGATCTATGTCAAGTGGGAACCTCTAGATAGAGGTCTTACTAAAATCAACTTTGAAAGGGCTTCTAAGGGAAACCCAGGGTCCTTTGGGGTTGGTTATGTCTTGAGGAAATCAAATTTTAAATTACTTAGAGAAGCTAGTACAAAGATACTAGATGGCTCCAATAACATTGTGGAAGCTAGGGTTCTATTTCTGGGCATATATTTTGTTGTATCATAGGGAGTCACATATATCCACATTGAGGGGGAATCTATGATTACTACATCTTCCCTCTCAATTTAAATTTTTCCAAGATGGGAGATCCAATACATCCTTAATGATGCTAGGAAGTTTCTCTCAAAATTTGCATAATTTAAAATCTCACATTGCTTCAGGGAGGCAAATGGGTTAGCAAACTTGTTAGCCAACAAAGGTGTCAATTTTGATAGTGACTCAATTGTGTGGGAGGATGAGCCCCTAGTAGGTTCCCTAATTTTGGATAAGGGAGTCTACTGGGTGGAGAGAGAAATGCCCTCTCATACAGATTGTTAATAAATATAGGTTGTATGAAGTGTGCTTGTGTATGGATATGCAATCACAGGTGATCATGAACATCTTTTTACTATCCCAAAGAGGCTGACATCAGATGAACTCATAATGGATTTAATTGTGATTTGGCTCATCAAAACTTGCATGCCTCTCTTTCTTCCCACAATAAGTATCTAGGTACAAGGCATCACTTGGGTGGGTGAGGTGGTAAATGTTTTAGGATATGTATTCCCTTTGTCGACACTGGATTAATTATCCAAGTTGAGGTGTTATCTTGGGAATCGATCACTTGGCTGCCAGGCTTCCAAGTATAGATTTACATCTTTCCACGCATGTAAATGGTTGGTAATCACATTAACACAATAGATAGCCTTCCTTTATATTCACACAATGTCTCTGAAGATTTTATTCTCCTGGCTCTGGGTATTTGGATAACTAGTTTTTCAACTCAAATTAGCTACAAGTTGAAAGTGTTTTTGAGCTCACCTAGGTGGGTTTCTATTTTGGGAAATCAAGGAGTATAGAGACATTAACCTGTGGATTCATCTACAAATTCATAAGTGGGAGTTCTTGATTCCAGATGACTAATTGCAACACCATATGAAAGTGGTTTTCAATATGCTACTCGACGAAATGGTTGAAGTTGTTCAGAGTGTCATTAGTGAGCACATCTTACTTCTCTCCTCTCCTTGCTACATATTTAATTCTCAGGTGTTGTCTATTTTCCTTTCTGACCTTTATGACTTAATGCAAGATTACATTCCTTTTATGGAAATGGTGGACAAGGTGGTCAGACCAGACTTTGCACTGGCAGAGAGAATCCATCATGTAGTTATGGGGTATAACCTAAGGTGCTCATAGGTCAGGGTTAGAGGCCTATTCACTATGAGCCATCTTGATAAGGACATGGAATTTGTAAAGATTTATGATTCTTTAAAGCTAAGAATTACTAGCAAGGACTCGACGGATTTTTGAAAGAACACAGAACTGCTCTTAGATTTCATCCCAACACCAATAATGGTGGATGCTTACAACCTTTGACAATATGGATATCATCTTGGCATTTTCAAACAATGGCAGCCTTGCTGCATCCTCCAACCTGAATGTAGTGACCTCAAAGGGTTCTCCAAATTTCTAGTCTTTCGCAGTTGATTCAGTGTCTTCCAGATATGTTTTTCAATTCCCAAGTGATTTCCATGGTTTGGTCAAGCCAAGGACTGATGTGCTACAACATATGAGGTTTTTTGGGTTTTGGGGGGCTGATATACTTCTGGTTTTTTGAAGTAATCTTCCACATGGATGTCTTTATCTATGAAATATATATTTTCTCTATTGTGGGTTAGGGTCACGGGGGTTTAATCCTACCAGTCTTTGATCCTCAGTTATATGGTGTGAGGCAGAGACACTTTTTGGGTTAATATGCTAATTGTAGTACAGGATTTCTATATTGTATCATGGCAAGGAAAGAAGGTTTTCTTACTACTTATTTCCTCCTATAGCCTCACCGAAGCATATTAAAATAATAATATATTACAATGGAAATTTTCATTTTTTTCTTTAAAAAAAAACATCAATTGTATAACATAAAAACATTGATTGCTTAAAAATAAAGAAAAAAAAACAATATATCATAATGCCAAGTGAAAAAAATAATCAATTTTTTACATATTTATAGGAAAAAAAGTCTTAAAAAAATGATAAAAAATAAGAAAAAATTAAATTGGGGCCCCTACCTGGAACTTGGTCGAGTTTCCTCTAGAGCCCCTTTCTTACTCTTATAGCCACTCAATGTGCAAATGAGGGGCTTGGAGGTTGTTTTTGGGTATTTGAAATATCATAGGGACTCGGACAAGAACCACTTGTCCTATTCTACTAGGCTACATAGGCACCATTCGGTGATGTGTGGAACCTACATAGAATCAATCATGTTATATTAGGCTGAGTCTAGCTGGGCTGAGTGTAATTGGGCCAAGTTAGTTGATTTAGCCTAAAAGGTGACACTCTATTGTGCTTTTATCCTAAGGCTAATGACTGAAGTCTTGAAGAATTATTGTGTAAGTTTTTCATTGTGTATTTGGATGATATCTTGATTTTTAATAAGAGCAAAGAGGAACATTTGATGCATGTTAAAAAATGATTGCAAAGGTCGAGGGAAGATAAGTTGCTGATAAATATTTAAAAGTGTACTTTTATAAAGGAGGAGTTAGTATACTTAGGATTTTTAATATCTACTGAAGGATTGAAGATGGATCTTGAGAAAGTGAAATCCATTGTTGAGTGGCCTACACCACAAAATGTTGGAGAGGTAAGATCATTTCATGGGTTGGAAAGTTTCTATCAGAAGTTCATTAGGAACTTTAGTTGAATCTGTGGAGTGATGACTGAAATGATGAGGGGAGATAGAAAGGAGTTCAAATGGACACATGGAGCACAAAGGATTTTTACATTGTTGAAGTAGTAGGGGATAGGCCAATCTATATTATATTTACTTGATTTCAATAAGGTATTTCAAGTAGACTGTGTATCTAGTGGAAATGCAGTTGTAGCCATCTTGACTCAAGAAAGAAGGCATGTTTCTTATTGTAGTGATAAGATTAATGATGCTGAGAAAAGGTATTCAGTGTATGATTAGGAATTCTATGCTATAATCTAATATTTTAAGAAATGAAGACATTATTTTTTACCTAGGGATTTTGTACTGTATACTGATCATCAATAATTGAAGTATTTGAGTATCCAAGGTAAGGTGAATCAGAGACATATGATATGGGTTGAATTTATGCATAGCTATACATTTGTGTTGAAACATAAAAGTGGTGTGTCAAATAAAGTTGTTGATGCTTTAAGTAGGAGTAGAACTTTGTTGAATGAGATGCAAATTGAAGTATTGGGATTTGATGACTTGAAGGTCTTGTATGAGGAGGATCAAGACTTTATTTAAGCTTGGAAGGCTTGTAAGGAACCTATTATTGTAGATAGAAGTAAGTGGTTGGATTATCTCTTTCAAGATGGGACATTATTCAGAGGTAATCAACTATGTATACCTAGGAGCTCCATGAGAGATAATCAGATTAAGGAGAAATAGAATAGATGTTTAGCAAGGTATTTTGGCATTGATAAGACAATAGATTTGGTAAGTGAGAATTATTTTTTTGCCACAAGTTCAGAAGGATGTGAGTAATTTTGTAGAGGGTTGTAAGATATGTCAAGTTGCAAAAGGTAGTATTCAGAATGTGGGGTTGTATACTCCTTTGACAACATCAGTCATACCTTGGGAGGATATTACTATGGATTTTGTACTTGGTTTTCTTAAAACAAAGAGAGGTTATCATTCTATATTTGTGGTTGTAGACATATTTTCTAAGATGGTACATTTTATTCCTTGTAAGAAGACTACAGATGCGGTGCATATAGATGATTTTTTTCCAAGGAGATTGTGAGATTACATGGATTACCTAAGAGAATTGTTTCAAACAAATATACTAGGTTTGTTTGTTATTTTTGGAGGAAAATTTGGAAAAAGATGAAATATTATTTGAAGTTTAGTTCTACTTTTCAATCATAAATTTATGGACAAAGATATGTTGTGAACAAGAGTTTATGGAAATTGTTGAGGTGTTTAGTCAGAGATAAGTCTGGAAATTGGGATTTAGTTTCACCACAAGCAAAGTTTTCTTTTAACAATGTAGTAAATATGAGCACATGGAAGACACAATTCAAAGTGCTTAATAGGTTTAATCCTAAGGGAGTAGTAGAAATAAGGGATATTAGTCATGTTGTTAAGAAGAGTGTTGAAGGAGAGGAATTTTTTGAGGTAATGAGATCATTGCATGAAGGAGTGAGATGTCATTTAGAAAAAAAATGAATCAAGTTTATAAGAGTAGATAAGACATGAAGAGGAGACATAAGGAATTTAAATTAGGATATGAAACTATGGTATACTTGCATAAGGGTAGATTTCCTATTGGAACTTATTACAAATTGAGAATGAATAAGTTTGGTCTATGTAATATTTTGACGAGATTTGATTGAGGGAATGCATATGAAGTGGAATTACCATAGGATGTGGATATCACAAATATTCAATGTTTCTGATTTGTATAAGTATCATGAATTATATTGTCATAGTAGTGAAGGATCTGAGGATGGAAAAAAGTATCCTAAGAAGCATATGTATTAGATAGAACAAACTTTGGATAACATATTTTGTCCAAGTACAAGAAGTATGTAGTATATGGAATATATTGTCAAATGGAAAAACATACCAGTGGATGATTCTTCATGGATTTCCCAAGCTAAGGTTGACCATTTTTCATTTTTCTTTGTCCCTAGAAAAGTGAGAGGCTCACTTTTCAAGTACCTCAGGTGTCTGATGTAGGAGCATCTTGAGATCTTAGAAATCTTGCATCAAACAAAAATATTTTTCCTTCTTGATCAGTCTATTGTTTAGATGTTAGTGTTCAATCTATATTTTTTCTTTTGTTTTGCGGTCACTAAAATATGTTATTGGTTTTGTGTTGTACCTTATACTATGATCTCACATCATTTGATTTCATCACTTGTGAGATTTTGTAGATTCTTTAGAGGCTATCCCATTGTTCATTTTCCTAGTCATTCGATGTGATTTTTAGTCTTGTTTCCAATCTTTCGATTGGAATGTCCATGTACAATTGTGCCAACTCATTGTTATGTTTTAGGATGAATTTTTTAAATGATCACATCTCTTACTTCTTTCTTTGGATGTTTTCCTAGATGATATGGGTCCTAAACAAATTATTGTAACCACTTTTCTAAATTATGGGGAAATGTGATCTTTTCTCAGATGATAGATCCCGCAATTTCTTTATAAGCTTATGGACTCATTCCTAAGAGATAGGTGTTTTTCATAATATTATTTGTCATTAGTTGGTGAGGGTTTGTAATAGATTTTCTGATCTTAAACAAACATGTATGATGGGCATGTGAGACTGCATGTTCCAAATCTATTGTAAATTATTTTTGGATTATAATAGAGGGTTGATCTTTCATTCTATTCATCTGGGATTGTTATTTTTCATTTGTATTGAATTGGATGCAAGGATTTGCTTTATGTTTTGAGGTTTCTTCATTCTTGACTGCATCAAGTGGTATCAAAGAAAGGTTTTTCAACCTATGATTTTATTTTTGGATGGAAGTTGAAAGGATACAACCTATATATATTGTAAATTATGATCATGGCCATTAGGAATCCTGGAGATGGAGCTAGGAATGCAGATCTAGCAGTCTTAGATTTGTTGAGAAAAAATTGTGCCAGATTGGAAGTAGTAGAGACTTCTCAAAGAAGAGGGAAACATATAGAAGATGCAAGTAATGAATATGAAGATGAAAAATATCAGGAACCAGTAGTGGTAGGATAAAATAAATGAGGAAGAACTAGAATTGAATCATGAGGAGGAGTGGTTCATTTGAGCCTTGAGTAATGTTAATAGAAGACCTCATTTAAATCCACCTCATTATCATAGTATCCTAGATGCCAATGAGTTCATAGATTGGATGAAAGAGATGGACAAGTATTTTGAACTTGAAGGAACTAATGAAGAGAGAAAGATAAAGTATGCATGCACTAAGTTCAAAGGACATGCATCCCTATGATGGAAACATTTGTAGACATATTGATAAAGAAGGGGTAAAGACAAGATAAAATTATGGGATAGGATGTTGGATAATTTGAAGGGTAATTTTTTTACTGAGGATTACCAAGTAAGTTTGTTTAGAAAATTTTAGAACTTGAAGCACAAAAATGTAAGTGTTAAATTTATATTGAGGAGTAATCTTAGTTGAACATTAGATCTGGTCATATAGATTATGAGGTTGAACAAGTTGATATGTATCTTTTGGTTTAAGGATGTCCATACAAGTTGAAATCAGTTTTTTTCAGATTAGGAGTGTGTAAGAGGCTTATTAGTGGGACTTGAAGGATGAAGAGAAGATGAACATAAGGCATGAACAAAGAAAAAGAGGTAGAGGCAGATCTTCTGTAGATCAGGGAAAAAGTGAATCAGAAGTTAAGGACAATGATCCTTATGGGATGAATGATAGGAATTTGTATAGGAATGAAGGAAAAGGTAGTGGTGAAAGGATAAAGTTCAGTGGAACTTGTTTCAAATGTGGTGAAGCAAGACATAGAGCCTAATAAAACTTCATTAGTTTTGTGGGTATTAGACCCTTATTTTGTTTCCTATTATTTTCTCTCATGGGATTCATTGGATTATCTTCTATTGATGGTATTTTTTTATGTAATGGTTTTTAGGGTCCCTTCAAAATGTAATTTACTCTAATAAAAAACATACTTCTATGTCCTATTTACTTAGGTGTAAAATAAACCATATTTATAGCCTTACTTTTACCTTGATGAAGTTTTAAATTTTATTGAATTGACAACATAAAACTTATGATTATGGTGAAAATGATATTCTATAATCTTTAATGAATCAAATATTGTTAATCACTTTGTTGTATGAGAGTATATATACTCTATCACTAGGTTAATAGAATAAATATATATAAATAGAAAATTTCTATCTAGAAAACCATAATGTTTTGAATATTCTAAAAAAATGTAATAAACTTAGAGGTATAAACAACATGAAAAATATAGAGTATATAAATAAAATAAATAAAGAGAAAACAATGATGGAATCTACAGTAGTTAGGGTGAAATATTTCTTTCGAAATGGATGGCCTTGTCTTATATCGCCTCTCTTTCTCCCTTCCATGTTGCTTCATTTATTCCTCCTCCTTACTACCCTTCTCTTTTCTTTGAAGGTATCTATTTCTATCTACTAAATGGTTTGTGAATTATTTTAAAAGACTCATTTCCTTATTTCCATGTCATAGGGTTTTCTAGACTTGTATGAAGGATATACGACTATAATGAAGGAAATAGTGTTCAATAGATTGTATAGACAAACTTATAAAAATGAGGCTACCTCCTATTACATTGGAAGGAAGATGATCCAATAGCCTTACTGTAGCTGAAGAACTAATTTAATGTAGTGAGCCCTTCACTATTATGGAAGTTAATTATGCAAATGTGTGTGTTTTTTAGAGAGAGAGAGAGAGAGAGAGAGAGAGAGAGAGAGAGAGAGAGAGAGAGAGAGAGAGAGAGAGAGAGAGAGAGAGAGAGAGAGAG
>MU225212.1:178579-191684 GCA_018584345.1 Thuja plicata | reverse complement strand
TATATATATATATATATATCTCACAACTTCACAAAGTTGGCTCTCAATATGAATATTACAAATATTTCTAAGTCGGCCTTCAATACAAAATACATTTAATATAGTAAACCAAAAATTCATAGTTGGTGCTCTTTCATAGTCAATGTGGAGGTTATAAAAAACCAAAATATAATTTTGATTTTCTGGATTTCAAGCCATAGTCCCTTAATCTTTGCTACTATCAAACTACTCTGTTTTGTTGTTCTGCTACAGTTTGTCTGTCTGCAATTCTTTCTAACTCACCTTAGACTCAACCAAAACAAAATCAATCTTAGTTGGAGGTCATACATACCCCATAATGTCTTCCTCTAAGCTCTCTTTCCCTAAATCATTGATCTCGATCTTCTGCATCCAAAACACTTTTGTACCTCTGCTTCTACACTTAGTCAATTTCTGAATAATCAAAACTTATCTTTTCAGGAATCAATCTGAAACCCAGATGTGTTTCCATAAATGGAAAAAAAAAAGTAAATCACATTTACACAAAATTGATTACTTTCCAACAATCTCTCCCTTTGGCATTGATCGAAACACTTAACAAAAATATGAATAAGTGTTCCAACAAATCAGTCTCCTCTATAATATCCCTTTATTTTTCTTTTCTCTTTTCTTTTCTTCTCCTATATAATTTTTTATTATATATACATCTATATTTTTTTCTTCTCTTCTCCCCCTCTGACAAAAATGAAAAAGGTGCATATAAAACAATAGGTTTTAGTTCTTTCTCCCTAGTTTCATAGTATCCTGAAAGGAATCTTCCAAAATCTTCACTTCTATAGTACATGTTTTGAACAAAATTTGGCTAATGTGAATTAAGCCATTTAGTGAAAATGATGTGGTCTCATCTTCTTTCAATTCTGTGGGCATAGATTTATCTAGTGAATCTATCACTGTCTCCAAGTCTGAGAGATGAACCTCAAGTATTGATAACTTAGGAGTGATAAAACTCTTCATCAAATTGAATTTTGTCAATACTCTCCCTTTCTCATTATCTATTACACTGAGTTTAGCCAAAATCCTTGTGACTTCTTTGTCTAACTCTGTTATGGATTGTGGAGATGTTTCACAATCATCCATCATATTGTTTAGAGTTGCCCTCTTTTTGGCAATAATGTCTTCTACAGTCTGAACATGCCTTATTGGATTCATGCAATAGATGAACAATTATCTCCCATGTCCAATGCATCTTCTTGTATTTGTCAAGCAATTTTTCACAATGCCTAGGTCCCATGTGATAGATTTACAAACTTTTTTTAGCTTCTTCTCTGAGTATGTCTTCTTTGCCTTCACCTCTGCTATCTTCAATAAGTTCTCATAGTGCCCATCAAATTCATCAAGTGTGATTCTCAGATTTTCAATATCATCTTTTTTCTAGAAAACAATAGGTACAGGAAGCAATTTGTTTACAGTATCAATTGATATTGTGATTAATTTTTCCTTTTTGTCTATTTTTTGTTATGATCTTTCCTTTGCTTTGTTCAAAGCAGTAAATGCCAATTTTACTAATTCAACTTCATCCATGCTATCAAAAATAACATCACTTATTGCCAACAATGAAATGGATGATATGTTTGCCTCTTTCTTTTCATCCTCTTTTTGATCTGTCTTCTATTCTTCTTCCTTCTTCTATTCTTCTTCCTTCTTTTGTTCAGCCTCATCCGCTATAGAAATATCCAAGTTCCCTGAAAAGGGGTCTTTTTCATCTTGAGAGGTGTTAAGGGTTACTGCTACACCAGAAACATAGAAAAATGGTGGTGGATCTACTTTTCTCTTATTAGTAGTGGTCTTTCTTTCTTTGGATCTTTCACCCATTCCCAATTGTGTGGGAGAAGTGGTGTTAGGAGGTGAGGGCTTGTTAGAAGTAGTACTCATCAATATCTTTTCTAGTGCCTTCTGAGTTTCCTCAGTGACTTAATCATATTTCCTCGCCATGATTTTCAATAATCTCACCTTTGTCCTTAATAGAGGTTTTATTTCCTTGTATACTCTGTCCCTTTCTTGTACTGATATCACATGAAGCATGTTATCAATTTCTTGGTTCCTAATTGTATCATCTTCAATTTGTACAACATGTTTTCTTATCTCCAATCTCCTATATAGGTCTATAGATATGCTTCCTTCAATTTCTAACATCGTCTTCTTAAAAGTAAGTGTTCTATCACAATGTCATTAATTTTAAGGTTTTCTGCTTCTTCATACCTATTATAGTATTTATCAATTGTGACCAATTTTCCTTTCTCTAATGTTCTCTTCTCTAGCATCTTTAGGTCAAGTTTCTAAACGTGTTTTTCTACTTTCTTCTCTTCTCCTAATATGTTCTTCTCTTTAGGTGATGTATGCATGCTTGACCTTGTTACTCTAGAAGTGATATTTTCAGCTTGTGTTGTTTTCTATTGAGGAGGAGGTGGACTGTCTACATAATTACCTTAGGAGTGGGAGGGGCTATAGTACTTCCACTTTCTAGTCCAAGTGATCTTTTTGTCATTTTATTTTTGAATTCTTTTAGTTCCTCTTCTATCAGTCCAGCTTTAACTCCTCATTCATTTACAAGATTTTCAATATTTCTCTTCCTCACACCTCTAGTCTATTCATCTCTGATTTTTGCTAACTTTTCCTCATCAGTTCCCCATCTTTCCTCTATTGTATCAATTTCTAATGCAAGGACATGTTCTACTTGCATGGTAAGTACCTCATAACTTACTTCATAACCCATGGGATAACACCATTTCTTTCTGGGTATGACTGCTTCAAAGCATAAACAATCAGTTTCAACCATGAAACAAATTCTATCTTTGTATTTCTCAACAATGTCTTCATGTATCATGTATCTTTTTTTCATCTGTCTCTGTAGTATCTTGATCATACCAAATAGTTCACCATCAACCCAAGTAGCATTCTGTCACTTGTAGCTCTGTGAAATAAATATGGTAGTAGGTACTCTAGATATCCAACCACTAGGATGTAAGCCAGGAAATTTGTGCTCAATATGAATGAACATATGCACCAGTAATGAACCAAATCTAAAGGTTTTCAATCTGCCCTTCTTAAGTAACATCACATTCTCAAGGAATTGTTGTGCTGGAACTTCACATAGATTATACTGTACATTCTCCTTCACCATTCTCCATGTCATCATGATTACCCCATCAGATACTGAGTTAGGTATGCTACTGTAGTAGAACTTGTACACAAGTATCATCACAATCAATCTTACATCTTGCTAAAAGATGTCATTTACTATCATTGCCCATCTATCCCATTTGGAATGAGTTGGGGTTTCAACTTCTTTCTTCACATGTTTCTCTACAATAGGGATGACTCCATTGTTGTCCAAGCTAGTGATTCCATGGATTAGGTCACTACAAATATTCACAGATTGATCACCAATCTAGATAAACTCATCATGAACCATATTTAATAGTATATTGAACCATTCATCTTCATCAAATTCGCATAAATCCAAAATTTTCATCATGCCCAGCTGATTAATAAGTTTGTATTCTTCTCTCATGACTCCATTATCAGCCATATACTCCATCTTAGTTGATATATCATCAATTCCGAGTATACCATATTTGCAATGTATGTAAGCCCTAATATCTTCTATGTGTAACACACCATACGAGGTTTGGGAATATTCTCCCTATGGATCCTCTTCAAATGATTTGAATGGATGTTTCTTAGAATGATACCTAGGTTGATCTGTAACATCGAAAATAATAGGTGCATCCATGACTAGATGATGTAAATACCTTTCTTCCGCTGAATTTCATGTTTATCCTTCAATCAATCATGCACGACCAATGTAGAATAGTCTGAACTTCTCTACTCTCTGATCTCTTTATCTCTCTCTTCTTAAAATGGTAAAGAGATAGGTCATCAAGTGGTGCCTTACACAATTTTTAGTTATGAATTTTACTTTCACATAAAACTATCCAGTCGGCTATTAGATCTCACGAACAAAATATATGTGTCGGCTAATGTTGCGCTCTAAGATGTATACTTCATGATGTTGGCCAAGCTTATATCAAAGCTTGCATGACCTCATTCCACAAATTTTGGGGCAAGATATATTCTAATGTCTGGATCCAATGCTCCCCCTAAGGTCATGATTGGCCAATTAGGTCAATTTTGTTTTTCTACTATCAGGCAAAGATCTAGTAGCCTCTACCGACTCTCCTTGAACTAATGTCTCACTTGTTTCTTTGATCTTCCATATCTTACCGCTATTGCTATCTTTTACCTTCCTAAAACAACTTTCAAAACCACTCTTCAAATCTGCAACACTCTTACCAATATCATTTCCATTATTTTTTGAATTCATAGGAGGTGGTACTCTTTTGTTGTCGCATCCATTATACCTACAAATTTTTTCTATATGTCCTAGATTATTGTATTTATAACATATAGGAGGTCTTCTTTCCTAATTGACTTATAGGTTATAGTACTTTGCAATGTGTCTAATGTTATTACATTTGTAGCATGTAGGTTTCACTGTAGATTCCCTTCCATTGTCTTGTATATATCCTGATTGATTAGGTTTTCTACATTTTTCTTTCTTGTGCCCATATCCATTATAGTTAAAACAATAACCAACCAAATTTCTAAAAGGGGCATTACCTCTGCAGTCTCTCTTCATGTGTCCAAATCTATTGCAGCCAAAGCATCTACCTCTGAAGGGTCTAATCTTCTCTTTATGTTCTTCAGTAGAAGGTTTCTCAGCATGAATCTTCTCATTTGATTTCTCTTCCTGATTCTTTGAATATTTATCTTCATTAAAGCCAATACCAGTCATATCACCTTTAGGTTTCTATTTGTCTCTCTGTTCATCAATCAAATCACTAATGGTGTGAATTTTCTCAATGTGTTTCTTTTCTTCAACAAGTTAACCTTTTATAATCTGATTGTATTTTTCCATTTCCAAATACTTGTTCTTGTATTTGTTAGCCTCATTCTTCCTTTGATCTATTGAACTATTTAAATCTTATTCAACTTTCTTCTTAGCATCCTTCTGTACCTATATTTCCTTAGCCATAGTCTCATTTTCAAGTTTCAGAGTTTCATTCTCTTCTTTTAGTTGCTTCACCTGATTTGAACTGTCTTCATCTGAATCCTCTTTTATCTGAACCACAAGATCTTGTCTTTTTTTTTTTCTGGAAAGATCAAGTTGATCTTTGATTTTCTTTATCAATTTCACAGCTCTTCTTATGTTGACTCTCAACTCTCCATTTTCTTCTTTTGCATTATCAAGGTCTTCAAGTGCAGCATCAAAGTTTTCTTGCAAACTATCCAAATCCATTATGATCTTCCTCAAGTTGTTAGACTTTCTCTCCAAGGGCCAAAAGCTCTGATACCAATTATTAGGATTGGATAATACTGACAGGGGGGTGAATCAGTATTTTAACACTTAATTAAATTATTCAAGCATTTATATATTAACCATAAACTTGTAGTAAAGAAAAGAACATAAGAAAATGACACAATACTCATAAAACCATATTTTGTTTTTGAGGAAACCCTAGCCAAGGGAAAACCCTAGTGGGGATGGTACCCACAAGCATGTACTATAGTATAATGTCCCTGTAAGGAGACCTATCCCTATTAGGAGCTAAATATTACATAGCACATTTCCTTGTTAGAGTAATTACAACCCTATTAAAGGTTCACAACACCCTATTAGGGGCCAACTGAGCTTACAAGTCTTATGATATAATTCAGGTTACAAAGTGTTCTCAGTCATGAACAAAAACAAGCAACACTGGTGCTTAGATAGTTCCTTTATTTTTTTTCAATGATAACAATCATTCTCTACTCTGCTATTCACTCCACAACTCATCCAACTATCGACTAATCACCCACCAACATGTATCTATATAAAACAATCTTACATATATATCTCACAACTTCACGAAGTCGGCTCTCAATATGCAGATTACAAATATTGCTAAGTCAACCTTCAATACAAAATACATTTAATATATTAAAAACTAGATGCATAGTCAATGTGGAGGTTATCAACAACCAAAATACAACTTTGATTGTCTGGAGTCCAAGTCATGCTCCCTTAATCTTCACTACTGTCAAACTGCTTTGTTTTACTATTTTGCTACAGTCTGTCTGTCTTCAATTTTTTCTAACTCACCATAGACTGAACCAAAACCAAATTGATCTTAGGTGGATGTCATACATAACCCATACTGTCTTCCTCTAAGCTTGCTTACCCTATATCATCGATCTTGATCTTCAGCATCCAAAATACTTTTTTATCTCTGCTTCTACACTTAGTCAATTTCTGAATCATCAAAACTTATCTTTTCTGGAATCAATTTGAAACCCATATGTATTGCCATAAATGACAACCAAAAAGTAAATCACATTTATACAAAATTGATTACTTGACAATAGAGGTTTATGATGAGATAAGAGAATTCAAATAAATATAACATGTATTAAATTAAGGTTTTTTCGTGATAACATAATGCGAAGAGAATTTAATTAAAGCATGATTCTTTAATTCAAAATTGACAGAATAGTTTTAGGTAAAACTCATAAAAGGTTTTTGCAACATGAAAAGAAAGAATTAAATGCGTGCAAATAAAATTAAGATACATGAAAGGTAACAAAAATGCATGAAATAAAATATTTTTTAATTTTTATTGTCTTGACACATGTAAAAATGAAAAAACAACAACAATGCATTAATGAAAGATATACAATGCACAATATCTATGTCTTTTTACCGTTGCATGTATCATATAATTGTATGTAAAAATAATTTGTTACTAATGCATTCATCATATATTTGCATGTAAAAATTACCTTTTTACCAATACATGCATCATATAATGGCATGTAAAAATTACATCTACGACTAACACATTAGAAGTATGTAACAAGAGTTGATTCAATAAAATTAAAAGAAGGAAATATCGTTCACTATATTATATACAAAAAATGGGAACAATGGGGCTATCTCCTCTTACATTTGAAGAAAAATGATGCACTAGGCCTAAGGAGGCTCAAACACTAAGTGAATCCTATGATCCTTCACTATTATGGAGGATGATTGTATAAATATGACTGAAGAATGTAGGATTTGTGGATCGGAAGAAAGATAAATTTTATTTATAAAAATAGAGACAATTAGGATATGGAGATCTCATTTTAAGGACTAGATATAGGAAGATGACACAAAGACAAACCTATTAATAAAATTTCAACCAAATTTGGGAGGTCAAGGGAGATCTATAATATAGGGGGAAACTAGAATCACGTCTTCTTGTGTGATCCACCCTTGATATGCCATAATGTTGTGAAAATGTAGTGGAAGTAAAGCTCTTTTCCAGTCAAATTGATAACTTCTTCCATAGTTGTACCACATTTCTCCTCCACATAGTAAGAGGGGACAAATATTGGGATAAAGGGGCTCACCTAAGTCAAACCTATGTATAGTATTTGACCTTGAAAAATAATAGGAATTGCATAAATCAAAGGAAGTGTGTTGTAATTAGCAGAGGCTTGATAAGTGTCATACCTTTATGACACAAGTCTGCTTGGAATGTGGTCATGAGTGTTGATTCTATAGCATGAATCCACAAAGACCTAATATGAAATCAAAAAATGCATGATTGCATGATGATTTTGTATCCTTTCCACAATAGAATATATGAGGAAGTAAATTATTTAGGTTCTTGATATGCTAGATTTCTCCTTGAATACTTCAAAGAGATGATTGAATTTGTTGGTCTTGTATGTAATGTACAAATGTGGGAGGAAACCCTGCTTATAAGCCTCACCTAACCATTTTGGGGCTCAAAACTCAAAGGAGGCTGACATAGAATTGGAACCCTTCTCAAAATAAAAAAATCGACCTCCAATTTAAATTTGTTCAAAACTTAGGATGTAAGGGTCATCTACTAATTTATAGGTTTAAAAAAGTCACCCCATAAATCCTTGGTCACTCTTTATGGGGAAAAAAGGCTGAAATTTTAATTAGGCATAAGTTTTGATATGAGGATTGAAAAATATATGCCAAATTAGGGCATGATAAGTGGATCTATGTGAAATATCCCACATGTGGTAATAGGGCCTATGCATGCTAATGTTAATTGAATGGATAAACTAATTAGAGGGTCACACCCATAATTAGGGGTCCCTCATAAAGTTTGATTTTATTGAGTTAATTAAGGGGTAAATATTTAAATCTTTATTAACTAAATACATAATAAATTTTAACAATGCATAGAATATGAATAGATACTAAAAATGGTGCTAACTAAGGATAAATTGTATGTCTTATCAAGGTGCTTACAATTTACGATGCTATAGAGATCATGCACATTAATCAAACAACCAATCTCTCTTCCACCATCTCACTCTTCTAATTCAATATAAGTTGTCTCCTACATATTTCCCTTCAAATAATCCTTCCTTGGTCACTAGAAGGAGCCATAATGTCTCTCCCTTTTCATAAATATTATATATTCCTTTTATAAACTCTTCTTAAACTTTATATTTATTTAATTGGACTTTATTTGTCATTGTTATTGATTTATCCTTCAATTATAGTTTCTTTAAATTATTTTCTAAATTTTGAATCTTGTTTTTGTTAAGTATGGTAAGGATTAGGGTTTAAATTGACCAAAAATATTTACTTATTTATTTTTCATCACTTTCCTTATTTTTATATTTAATTCAGAAACATTTTTGCTAATGAAAAAGATAATCAATTGACTTAGTGACATGTTGTAATAACTAATAATCATGGAATAACCTTAATTTAGTGTTGATTATTTTTAGTGACTCAAACTTTACTAATTAGACTAGGTTATTGAGCTTGAGAATCATTCCTAGATTAGTTTTCTAGGTTCACCTTCTTGTGTTCCCAAAGTAACTAGAAACACCATAATTTTGATCACACATATCATTGCATGTAAATACTTAGTTTTTACTATAATCATAATATGTTAGAATATAAAATCAGCATGGGGTACCATAGTTGTATGTTATTTTATCAGTGACAAAGAGTCTTCATGGGATACTATTGTAGTATGTCATTCCAACAACAATAGATAGTCATCATAGGTTACCACAAAAGTATGTTATTCCAGTAGTGATTGATAATCTTCATGGTGTACCACAGAATGGGAGAGAAATTATAAATAGAAATTTCTCCATGTGTTAAACATGTATTTCTATAAGTCATACATACTATGTTTATTCAGTTTCCTTCAATTAGAACTTTGCAACTCAGTTTTTATATAATATAAATTCATCCTTTCATGTACTATAAATGGTTTTTATAACTATGAAATTCCTTAAAAATAATACTAAATAGATATTTTCTTGATTATTTTAATCATGTTATGCTTTACAAGATTTTTCTTCACAAATCTATGTTAATGCATTATTCTTCAAGCTTTTGATCATTTAGGCTTAGGGATAAAAAAATTAAAACACTATATGAAAAAGAATATTAAAATCATTACAATAACCTAGAAGCTCTGTAATACAACTTAAAACATTCTCTTGAAACATTCAGTTGAGAAGAATTAGATCTAGCTACCATCCACCTAGGAACTTGTTGAATACAACCTTGCAAAAGGAATAATAAATGGAATGTATGGAATACATTAATTATCATAGGAAAATTAACCCTCAAGAAATCAGAAGATAAACTATCCCTCTTTTTGGAAAGCCAAGATCCTGGTAATCTGATCTGATCTGTATTATAAAACTCTTAAACATATCCTTAGCAATGGAAAAGAACATTACAAGATAAGAAAAGGATTAAAATACTGATTAACACATTAACCAGAAACCCTAAAGAGATAACTCCATAATAAATGTGTTCAGAAATGCCAAATTCTCCTTTCATACAATATCCAATAGCTTTAAAAACACATCTCAAAAGATGAAATTCACCCATTTACTACTCTATAACCTGAGACAAAATCCACCACTTTGAAAACCTTGAGAGAATCTTTAAAATTTGAAAAATAGTTGCAACGGATACACCTGCATGGAAATCTTCATCTACGATCCAAATTTGAGCTTGATATCCTTTTAAATTGAATCATAGATCCCTTTAGGTTACCTGGGATTTTTAGATCAAATCAAGGACAGGTGGCACGCAGGAGTAATGCCATAAAGACCAGATCTCGAGAAACTTTACATTAATCCTTCACGCCTACCACACAATCTTTTATAACTTATCCTCCCTTTATATTTTCCTTCCTTACTTTCGTTGGATCCATGAGAGACACATGAAATTTAGGTGAATGCCTTGATAAATAGATCTCGATCACCTTTTGGCTGAGGAATTATGTTGTCCATTGGATCAAATCTAACTTGGTAGACTTTTACCTTAATTACCTTTTTGCTGAGGTGGACCCACTAGGGACACATGTTGTAAGGGTGTAATGGCTTAATGGTTAAATTGACTGCATCTTTTGATTAAGGCTTTACACCTACCATTGATATTCTTCAACTTACTATCTATTTACTTGCCTTTTGACCCATCGACGATGACATCAACAAAGACACATGACACTGAGACGCAATGCCTGAATGGGTAGATATCATGCATCTTGTGATTAAGGCATGACTCTAGATACATGATCTTTCTAAAAAATTTTGGTCTTTAATTTATCTATGAATTTGGCCCTTACCCTGTCTTTAACCTACACTTTAACCCTAAGTGATCATTTTCCTCTTTTCTCCAAGTCACCAAATGATTTTCTTAACTCTGAGTTTATTTTCACATTATACGCCAGCCTCTCGATGATAATCTTGTCAGAAACTGATCAACAACTCATGTCAAATATCAAGATCAATCTGTACTTGACCAATACATTCAAAGATTATGTGCATGCCACACAATCAAGACAAGATCAATGATCCTCGCCAGATCTCTGAAAGATTTTAAGACTTTGACATTATCAAGAGATTATGCACAACCCATAGATCTTAATCTAAATTAACAGCTCAGATTTAATCTATGCTAACTTAAATCCTAGCTTGAATTTGACTCGAGTCAGCTAGAGATTGCATGACTAATTGGGATCTCCAAGTTACTGAATGATTTACTAATCCTTGAGTTAATCACAACATTACGCGCAGACCATATGATCCATGTCAAGTATAGAGGTTGATCAATGGTCAGCATGAAATCTCAGAACATTTTTCTTAACCTGGAGTCAACCTGGAGGTCACACGACTAACTAGAAAAGGAAACCATGTCTTAACCGTTAGTCTATCTAGAGATCACGCAACCAACTGAGTCTCTGAATCGCTGAAAGAAAAACTTAACTCAAGGTTTACTCATTGATTACATGCAAGTCACATGATTTAAACAAGATCAATGATAATCATGTAATCTCGAGATAGAAAGAGCATATTCTATTATGTCTGGAGATTAAAAGATATAAGCACGTGCCAAGTCCCTAGATAGAAAGGAATATTCCATTCTGATTAAGTGACTATGAGAGAAAGGGTGGACAATAAAGTGCACATGACTTAAAAGGACTTTAAGTTGCCTGAAAAGGTAATGACAAAATAGAAAAAGTCTAGGAAAGGATTGAGGGCATCTTGTAAGCAAGGGCTAGAAATTTGAAAATAGGGTTTAAGACCTTGGAAGATATAGGAGGATTTTCATCAATTAAAGGAAATTTTCTCGCATAGACTTAGGGTTTTAGACCACAGAACATAGGAATAATTGCACATATAAGGAAATAAGACATGGAACCACAAAACATTTTGCAAGTGCTAACAAGGGCCATTACATGGCTAAGACTACTATACATAATATTATAAATTCTAGTTTCTGATGGCCTACTATCTTCAAGAATGCTCATAATTATGTTAAAAGATGTGATGTTTGGAAAAGATTTGTAGGTAATCTTAAGTTTGGTGGGAGTTTTACCTTGAAGCCTATTATAGTTGAGGCACCTTTTCAGAAATAGGGAATGGATTTCATTGGTGAGATTCCTAACAAGTCTAGTGGGGGTCATTCATGGATCCTAGTGGCAACTGATTATTTTCCCAAGTGGGTTGAAGCAATTTCCACTGAAAGAGCTACTAGTAAGGTTGTGATTTATTTCATGTTATAGAATATCCTCACTAGATTTAGTTATCCAAAGACTATTATTGTAGACAATGCAATGTGTTTCAGACTTGAAGGATTTAATGATTTTTTCCAATAGTATGGGATCCAAGTTTCTTACTCTTCCCAATATCACCCACGAGGGAATGGTCAAGTTGAATCCAATAATAAGAGCATGATAATGATTTTGAAGAGAGTGCTGGATAAGAACAAGGATGCAAGGGATTCAAATTTGTAACAAACACTATGGGTTGATAGAGTGATAGTAAAGAAGGCCATTGGTTTTGCACCTTTTTATTTGGTATATGGTATTCATGCTAGGTTTCCATAAAACAACTTGTTGTAGATGTACTAATTTTTGAAAGAATATGATGAAGAATTAGATGACGACATGAGGATAAAAATGGATGATTTGATACAATTAGATAAATCAAGAAGGGAAGTACATGACAAAAATATCAGTTTGCAACTTCAATGTAAGGATTTGTATGACACAAGAACCACTGTTAGAAAATTTGAAGCTCATGACTTGATCTTAATGTGGAATTCCAGGCTAGAGGACAAAGAAAAACATGGTAAGTTTGATCCTATCTGGCTAGGACCATACATTTTTTTAAATAGTAAATGGGGTTCTGATTCTTACATTTTAGTGGATTTAACTGGAAATATTTTGGAATTTTTAGTTCATCGACAGTTCTTGTAGTTTTACTTCTCTTAAAGTTCTCTGAATCCATGAATAGTTTGTTGTAAATAAGTTTTGGTTTTTCATTTTTGTTATTTTTGTCTACTGTAGGTCAGTTTCTTTTCTATTAGTGGTCTCCTTATCCCTGAGATTCTAGAATCTTTCTATGCCTGCAAGAGGCATACCCCCCAGTCAGAGCCACTCTTAGGTCTGTTAAATTTTTCTTCTTGAATGAAGTTCCTCTAGCGTCTTTCTACAAATTTTTAGGGCATGGTTCTTAA
>MU225212.1:158981-178479 GCA_018584345.1 Thuja plicata | reverse complement strand
TGTTCTCTTCTCTAGCATCTTTAGGTCAAGTTTCTAAACGTGTTTTTCTACTTTCTTCTCTTCTCCTAATATGTTCTTCTCTTTAGGTGATGTATGCATGCTTGACCTTGTTACTCTAGAAGTGATATTTTCAGCTTGTGTTGTTTTCTATTGAGGAGGAGGTGGACTGTCTACATAATTACCTTAGGAGTGGGAGGGGCTATAGTACTTCCACTTTCTAGTCCAAGTGATCTTTTTGTCATTTTATTTTTGAATTCTTTTAGTTCCTCTTCTATCAGTCCAGCTTTAACTCCTCATTCATTTACAAGATTTTCAATATTTCTCTTCCTCACACCTCTAGTCTATTCATCTCTGATTTTTGCTAACTTTTCCTCATCAGTTCCCCATCTTTCCTCTATTGTATCAATTTCTAATGCAAGGACATGTTCTACTTGCATGGTAAGTACCTCATAACTTACTTCATAACCCATGGGATAACACCATTTCTTTCTGGGTATGACTGCTTCAAAGCATAAACAATCAGTTTCAACCATGAAACAAATTCTATCTTTGTATTTCTCAACAATGTCTTCATGTATCATGTATCTTTTTTTCATCTGTCTCTGTAGTATCTTGATCATACCAAATAGTTCACCATCAACCCAAGTAGCATTCTGTCACTTGTAGCTCTGTGAAATAAATATGGTAGTAGGTACTCTAGATATCCAACCACTAGGATGTAAGCCAGGAAATTTGTGCTCAATATGAATGAACATATGCACCAGTAATGAACCAAATCTAAAGGTTTTCAATCTGCCCTTCTTAAGTAACATCACATTCTCAAGGAATTGTTGTGCTGGAACTTCACATAGATTATACTGTACATTCTCCTTCACCATTCTCCATGTCATCATGATTACCCCATCAGATACTGAGTTAGGTATGCTACTGTAGTAGAACTTGTACACAAGTATCATCACAATCAATCTTACATCTTGCTAAAAGATGTCATTTACTATCATTGCCCATCTATCCCATTTGGAATGAGTTGGGGTTTCAACTTCTTTCTTCACATGTTTCTCTACAATAGGGATGACTCCATTGTTGTCCAAGCTAGTGATTCCATGGATTAGGTCACTACAAATATTCACAGATTGATCACCAATCTAGATAAACTCATCATGAACCATATTTAATAGTATATTGAACCATTCATCTTCATCAAATTCGCATAAATCCAAAATTTTCATCATGCCCAGCTGATTAATAAGTTTGTATTCTTCTCTCATGACTCCATTATCAGCCATATACTCCATCTTAGTTGATATATCATCAATTCCGAGTATACCATATTTGCAATGTATGTAAGCCCTAATATCTTCTATGTGTAACACACCATACGAGGTTTGGGAATATTCTCCCTATGGATCCTCTTCAAATGATTTGAATGGATGTTTCTTAGAATGATACCTAGGTTGATCTGTAACATCGAAAATAATAGGTGCATCCATGACTAGATGATGTAAATACCTTTCTTCCGCTGAATTTCATGTTTATCCTTCAATCAATCATGCACGACCAATGTAGAATAGTCTGAACTTCTCTACTCTCTGATCTCTTTATCTCTCTCTTCTTAAAATGGTAAAGAGATAGGTCATCAAGTGGTGCCTTACACAATTTTTAGTTATGAATTTTACTTTCACATAAAACTATCCAGTCGGCTATTAGATCTCACGAACAAAATATATGTGTCGGCTAATGTTGCGCTCTAAGATGTATACTTCATGATGTTGGCCAAGCTTATATCAAAGCTTGCATGACCTCATTCCACAAATTTTGGGGCAAGATATATTCTAATGTCTGGATCCAATGCTCCCCCTAAGGTCATGATTGGCCAATTAGGTCAATTTTGTTTTTCTACTATCAGGCAAAGATCTAGTAGCCTCTACCGACTCTCCTTGAACTAATGTCTCACTTGTTTCTTTGATCTTCCATATCTTACCGCTATTGCTATCTTTTACCTTCCTAAAACAACTTTCAAAACCACTCTTCAAATCTGCAACACTCTTACCAATATCATTTCCATTATTTTTTGAATTCATAGGAGGTGGTACTCTTTTGTTGTCGCATCCATTATACCTACAAATTTTTTCTATATGTCCTAGATTATTGTATTTATAACATATAGGAGGTCTTCTTTCCTAATTGACTTATAGGTTATAGTACTTTGCAATGTGTCTAATGTTATTACATTTGTAGCATGTAGGTTTCACTGTAGATTCCCTTCCATTGTCTTGTATATATCCTGATTGATTAGGTTTTCTACATTTTTCTTTCTTGTGCCCATATCCATTATAGTTAAAACAATAACCAACCAAATTTCTAAAAGGGGCATTACCTCTGCAGTCTCTCTTCATGTGTCCAAATCTATTGCAGCCAAAGCATCTACCTCTGAAGGGTCTAATCTTCTCTTTATGTTCTTCAGTAGAAGGTTTCTCAGCATGAATCTTCTCATTTGATTTCTCTTCCTGATTCTTTGAATATTTATCTTCATTAAAGCCAATACCAGTCATATCACCTTTAGGTTTCTATTTGTCTCTCTGTTCATCAATCAAATCACTAATGGTGTGAATTTTCTCAATGTGTTTCTTTTCTTCAACAAGTTAACCTTTTATAATCTGATTGTATTTTTCCATTTCCAAATACTTGTTCTTGTATTTGTTAGCCTCATTCTTCCTTTGATCTATTGAACTATTTAAATCTTATTCAACTTTCTTCTTAGCATCCTTCTGTACCTATATTTCCTTAGCCATAGTCTCATTTTCAAGTTTCAGAGTTTCATTCTCTTCTTTTAGTTGCTTCACCTGATTTGAACTGTCTTCATCTGAATCCTCTTTTATCTGAACCACAAGATCTTGTCTTTTTTTTTTTCTGGAAAGATCAAGTTGATCTTTGATTTTCTTTATCAATTTCACAGCTCTTCTTATGTTGACTCTCAACTCTCCATTTTCTTCTTTTGCATTATCAAGGTCTTCAAGTGCAGCATCAAAGTTTTCTTGCAAACTATCCAAATCCATTATGATCTTCCTCAAGTTGTTAGACTTTCTCTCCAAGGGCCAAAAGCTCTGATACCAATTATTAGGATTGGATAATACTGACAGGGGGGTGAATCAGTATTTTAACACTTAATTAAATTATTCAAGCATTTATATATTAACCATAAACTTGTAGTAAAGAAAAGAACATAAGAAAATGACACAATACTCATAAAACCATATTTTGTTTTTGAGGAAACCCTAGCCAAGGGAAAACCCTAGTGGGGATGGTACCCACAAGCATGTACTATAGTATAATGTCCCTGTAAGGAGACCTATCCCTATTAGGAGCTAAATATTACATAGCACATTTCCTTGTTAGAGTAATTACAACCCTATTAAAGGTTCACAACACCCTATTAGGGGCCAACTGAGCTTACAAGTCTTATGATATAATTCAGGTTACAAAGTGTTCTCAGTCATGAACAAAAACAAGCAACACTGGTGCTTAGATAGTTCCTTTATTTTTTTTCAATGATAACAATCATTCTCTACTCTGCTATTCACTCCACAACTCATCCAACTATCGACTAATCACCCACCAACATGTATCTATATAAAACAATCTTACATATATATCTCACAACTTCACGAAGTCGGCTCTCAATATGCAGATTACAAATATTGCTAAGTCAACCTTCAATACAAAATACATTTAATATATTAAAAACTAGATGCATAGTCAATGTGGAGGTTATCAACAACCAAAATACAACTTTGATTGTCTGGAGTCCAAGTCATGCTCCCTTAATCTTCACTACTGTCAAACTGCTTTGTTTTACTATTTTGCTACAGTCTGTCTGTCTTCAATTTTTTCTAACTCACCATAGACTGAACCAAAACCAAATTGATCTTAGGTGGATGTCATACATAACCCATACTGTCTTCCTCTAAGCTTGCTTACCCTATATCATCGATCTTGATCTTCAGCATCCAAAATACTTTTTTATCTCTGCTTCTACACTTAGTCAATTTCTGAATCATCAAAACTTATCTTTTCTGGAATCAATTTGAAACCCATATGTATTGCCATAAATGACAACCAAAAAGTAAATCACATTTATACAAAATTGATTACTTGACAATAGAGGTTTATGATGAGATAAGAGAATTCAAATAAATATAACATGTATTAAATTAAGGTTTTTTCGTGATAACATAATGCGAAGAGAATTTAATTAAAGCATGATTCTTTAATTCAAAATTGACAGAATAGTTTTAGGTAAAACTCATAAAAGGTTTTTGCAACATGAAAAGAAAGAATTAAATGCGTGCAAATAAAATTAAGATACATGAAAGGTAACAAAAATGCATGAAATAAAATATTTTTTAATTTTTATTGTCTTGACACATGTAAAAATGAAAAAACAACAACAATGCATTAATGAAAGATATACAATGCACAATATCTATGTCTTTTTACCGTTGCATGTATCATATAATTGTATGTAAAAATAATTTGTTACTAATGCATTCATCATATATTTGCATGTAAAAATTACCTTTTTACCAATACATGCATCATATAATGGCATGTAAAAATTACATCTACGACTAACACATTAGAAGTATGTAACAAGAGTTGATTCAATAAAATTAAAAGAAGGAAATATCGTTCACTATATTATATACAAAAAATGGGAACAATGGGGCTATCTCCTCTTACATTTGAAGAAAAATGATGCACTAGGCCTAAGGAGGCTCAAACACTAAGTGAATCCTATGATCCTTCACTATTATGGAGGATGATTGTATAAATATGACTGAAGAATGTAGGATTTGTGGATCGGAAGAAAGATAAATTTTATTTATAAAAATAGAGACAATTAGGATATGGAGATCTCATTTTAAGGACTAGATATAGGAAGATGACACAAAGACAAACCTATTAATAAAATTTCAACCAAATTTGGGAGGTCAAGGGAGATCTATAATATAGGGGGAAACTAGAATCACGTCTTCTTGTGTGATCCACCCTTGATATGCCATAATGTTGTGAAAATGTAGTGGAAGTAAAGCTCTTTTCCAGTCAAATTGATAACTTCTTCCATAGTTGTACCACATTTCTCCTCCACATAGTAAGAGGGGACAAATATTGGGATAAAGGGGCTCACCTAAGTCAAACCTATGTATAGTATTTGACCTTGAAAAATAATAGGAATTGCATAAATCAAAGGAAGTGTGTTGTAATTAGCAGAGGCTTGATAAGTGTCATACCTTTATGACACAAGTCTGCTTGGAATGTGGTCATGAGTGTTGATTCTATAGCATGAATCCACAAAGACCTAATATGAAATCAAAAAATGCATGATTGCATGATGATTTTGTATCCTTTCCACAATAGAATATATGAGGAAGTAAATTATTTAGGTTCTTGATATGCTAGATTTCTCCTTGAATACTTCAAAGAGATGATTGAATTTGTTGGTCTTGTATGTAATGTACAAATGTGGGAGGAAACCCTGCTTATAAGCCTCACCTAACCATTTTGGGGCTCAAAACTCAAAGGAGGCTGACATAGAATTGGAACCCTTCTCAAAATAAAAAAATCGACCTCCAATTTAAATTTGTTCAAAACTTAGGATGTAAGGGTCATCTACTAATTTATAGGTTTAAAAAAGTCACCCCATAAATCCTTGGTCACTCTTTATGGGGAAAAAAGGCTGAAATTTTAATTAGGCATAAGTTTTGATATGAGGATTGAAAAATATATGCCAAATTAGGGCATGATAAGTGGATCTATGTGAAATATCCCACATGTGGTAATAGGGCCTATGCATGCTAATGTTAATTGAATGGATAAACTAATTAGAGGGTCACACCCATAATTAGGGGTCCCTCATAAAGTTTGATTTTATTGAGTTAATTAAGGGGTAAATATTTAAATCTTTATTAACTAAATACATAATAAATTTTAACAATGCATAGAATATGAATAGATACTAAAAATGGTGCTAACTAAGGATAAATTGTATGTCTTATCAAGGTGCTTACAATTTACGATGCTATAGAGATCATGCACATTAATCAAACAACCAATCTCTCTTCCACCATCTCACTCTTCTAATTCAATATAAGTTGTCTCCTACATATTTCCCTTCAAATAATCCTTCCTTGGTCACTAGAAGGAGCCATAATGTCTCTCCCTTTTCATAAATATTATATATTCCTTTTATAAACTCTTCTTAAACTTTATATTTATTTAATTGGACTTTATTTGTCATTGTTATTGATTTATCCTTCAATTATAGTTTCTTTAAATTATTTTCTAAATTTTGAATCTTGTTTTTGTTAAGTATGGTAAGGATTAGGGTTTAAATTGACCAAAAATATTTACTTATTTATTTTTCATCACTTTCCTTATTTTTATATTTAATTCAGAAACATTTTTGCTAATGAAAAAGATAATCAATTGACTTAGTGACATGTTGTAATAACTAATAATCATGGAATAACCTTAATTTAGTGTTGATTATTTTTAGTGACTCAAACTTTACTAATTAGACTAGGTTATTGAGCTTGAGAATCATTCCTAGATTAGTTTTCTAGGTTCACCTTCTTGTGTTCCCAAAGTAACTAGAAACACCATAATTTTGATCACACATATCATTGCATGTAAATACTTAGTTTTTACTATAATCATAATATGTTAGAATATAAAATCAGCATGGGGTACCATAGTTGTATGTTATTTTATCAGTGACAAAGAGTCTTCATGGGATACTATTGTAGTATGTCATTCCAACAACAATAGATAGTCATCATAGGTTACCACAAAAGTATGTTATTCCAGTAGTGATTGATAATCTTCATGGTGTACCACAGAATGGGAGAGAAATTATAAATAGAAATTTCTCCATGTGTTAAACATGTATTTCTATAAGTCATACATACTATGTTTATTCAGTTTCCTTCAATTAGAACTTTGCAACTCAGTTTTTATATAATATAAATTCATCCTTTCATGTACTATAAATGGTTTTTATAACTATGAAATTCCTTAAAAATAATACTAAATAGATATTTTCTTGATTATTTTAATCATGTTATGCTTTACAAGATTTTTCTTCACAAATCTATGTTAATGCATTATTCTTCAAGCTTTTGATCATTTAGGCTTAGGGATAAAAAAATTAAAACACTATATGAAAAAGAATATTAAAATCATTACAATAACCTAGAAGCTCTGTAATACAACTTAAAACATTCTCTTGAAACATTCAGTTGAGAAGAATTAGATCTAGCTACCATCCACCTAGGAACTTGTTGAATACAACCTTGCAAAAGGAATAATAAATGGAATGTATGGAATACATTAATTATCATAGGAAAATTAACCCTCAAGAAATCAGAAGATAAACTATCCCTCTTTTTGGAAAGCCAAGATCCTGGTAATCTGATCTGATCTGTATTATAAAACTCTTAAACATATCCTTAGCAATGGAAAAGAACATTACAAGATAAGAAAAGGATTAAAATACTGATTAACACATTAACCAGAAACCCTAAAGAGATAACTCCATAATAAATGTGTTCAGAAATGCCAAATTCTCCTTTCATACAATATCCAATAGCTTTAAAAACACATCTCAAAAGATGAAATTCACCCATTTACTACTCTATAACCTGAGACAAAATCCACCACTTTGAAAACCTTGAGAGAATCTTTAAAATTTGAAAAATAGTTGCAACGGATACACCTGCATGGAAATCTTCATCTACGATCCAAATTTGAGCTTGATATCCTTTTAAATTGAATCATAGATCCCTTTAGGTTACCTGGGATTTTTAGATCAAATCAAGGACAGGTGGCACGCAGGAGTAATGCCATAAAGACCAGATCTCGAGAAACTTTACATTAATCCTTCACGCCTACCACACAATCTTTTATAACTTATCCTCCCTTTATATTTTCCTTCCTTACTTTCGTTGGATCCATGAGAGACACATGAAATTTAGGTGAATGCCTTGATAAATAGATCTCGATCACCTTTTGGCTGAGGAATTATGTTGTCCATTGGATCAAATCTAACTTGGTAGACTTTTACCTTAATTACCTTTTTGCTGAGGTGGACCCACTAGGGACACATGTTGTAAGGGTGTAATGGCTTAATGGTTAAATTGACTGCATCTTTTGATTAAGGCTTTACACCTACCATTGATATTCTTCAACTTACTATCTATTTACTTGCCTTTTGACCCATCGACGATGACATCAACAAAGACACATGACACTGAGACGCAATGCCTGAATGGGTAGATATCATGCATCTTGTGATTAAGGCATGACTCTAGATACATGATCTTTCTAAAAAATTTTGGTCTTTAATTTATCTATGAATTTGGCCCTTACCCTGTCTTTAACCTACACTTTAACCCTAAGTGATCATTTTCCTCTTTTCTCCAAGTCACCAAATGATTTTCTTAACTCTGAGTTTATTTTCACATTATACGCCAGCCTCTCGATGATAATCTTGTCAGAAACTGATCAACAACTCATGTCAAATATCAAGATCAATCTGTACTTGACCAATACATTCAAAGATTATGTGCATGCCACACAATCAAGACAAGATCAATGATCCTCGCCAGATCTCTGAAAGATTTTAAGACTTTGACATTATCAAGAGATTATGCACAACCCATAGATCTTAATCTAAATTAACAGCTCAGATTTAATCTATGCTAACTTAAATCCTAGCTTGAATTTGACTCGAGTCAGCTAGAGATTGCATGACTAATTGGGATCTCCAAGTTACTGAATGATTTACTAATCCTTGAGTTAATCACAACATTACGCGCAGACCATATGATCCATGTCAAGTATAGAGGTTGATCAATGGTCAGCATGAAATCTCAGAACATTTTTCTTAACCTGGAGTCAACCTGGAGGTCACACGACTAACTAGAAAAGGAAACCATGTCTTAACCGTTAGTCTATCTAGAGATCACGCAACCAACTGAGTCTCTGAATCGCTGAAAGAAAAACTTAACTCAAGGTTTACTCATTGATTACATGCAAGTCACATGATTTAAACAAGATCAATGATAATCATGTAATCTCGAGATAGAAAGAGCATATTCTATTATGTCTGGAGATTAAAAGATATAAGCACGTGCCAAGTCCCTAGATAGAAAGGAATATTCCATTCTGATTAAGTGACTATGAGAGAAAGGGTGGACAATAAAGTGCACATGACTTAAAAGGACTTTAAGTTGCCTGAAAAGGTAATGACAAAATAGAAAAAGTCTAGGAAAGGATTGAGGGCATCTTGTAAGCAAGGGCTAGAAATTTGAAAATAGGGTTTAAGACCTTGGAAGATATAGGAGGATTTTCATCAATTAAAGGAAATTTTCTCGCATAGACTTAGGGTTTTAGACCACAGAACATAGGAATAATTGCACATATAAGGAAATAAGACATGGAACCACAAAACATTTTGCAAGTGCTAACAAGGGCCATTACATGGCTAAGACTACTATACATAATATTATAAATTCTAGTTTCTGATGGCCTACTATCTTCAAGAATGCTCATAATTATGTTAAAAGATGTGATGTTTGGAAAAGATTTGTAGGTAATCTTAAGTTTGGTGGGAGTTTTACCTTGAAGCCTATTATAGTTGAGGCACCTTTTCAGAAATAGGGAATGGATTTCATTGGTGAGATTCCTAACAAGTCTAGTGGGGGTCATTCATGGATCCTAGTGGCAACTGATTATTTTCCCAAGTGGGTTGAAGCAATTTCCACTGAAAGAGCTACTAGTAAGGTTGTGATTTATTTCATGTTATAGAATATCCTCACTAGATTTAGTTATCCAAAGACTATTATTGTAGACAATGCAATGTGTTTCAGACTTGAAGGATTTAATGATTTTTTCCAATAGTATGGGATCCAAGTTTCTTACTCTTCCCAATATCACCCACGAGGGAATGGTCAAGTTGAATCCAATAATAAGAGCATGATAATGATTTTGAAGAGAGTGCTGGATAAGAACAAGGATGCAAGGGATTCAAATTTGTAACAAACACTATGGGTTGATAGAGTGATAGTAAAGAAGGCCATTGGTTTTGCACCTTTTTATTTGGTATATGGTATTCATGCTAGGTTTCCATAAAACAACTTGTTGTAGATGTACTAATTTTTGAAAGAATATGATGAAGAATTAGATGACGACATGAGGATAAAAATGGATGATTTGATACAATTAGATAAATCAAGAAGGGAAGTACATGACAAAAATATCAGTTTGCAACTTCAATGTAAGGATTTGTATGACACAAGAACCACTGTTAGAAAATTTGAAGCTCATGACTTGATCTTAATGTGGAATTCCAGGCTAGAGGACAAAGAAAAACATGGTAAGTTTGATCCTATCTGGCTAGGACCATACATTTTTTTAAATAGTAAATGGGGTTCTGATTCTTACATTTTAGTGGATTTAACTGGAAATATTTTGGAATTTTTAGTTCATCGACAGTTCTTGTAGTTTTACTTCTCTTAAAGTTCTCTGAATCCATGAATAGTTTGTTGTAAATAAGTTTTGGTTTTTCATTTTTGTTATTTTTGTCTACTGTAGGTCAGTTTCTTTTCTATTAGTGGTCTCCTTATCCCTGAGATTCTAGAATCTTTCTATGCCTGCAAGAGGCATACCCCCCAGTCAGAGCCACTCTTAGGTCTGTTAAATTTTTCTTCTTGAATGAAGTTCCTCTAGCGTCTTTCTACAAATTTTTAGGGCATGGTTCTTAAACCATTCAAGCCTTCCTTAAGCCCTTGGGTCTTTTTAGTCAAAAAAACCTAAACCCTTTGGCATGTTATAAAATAAAGTTACTTTTTAGTTCACTTAAGTCACTTAAGGGTCATGTGTTTAGGTTATTGTCAAGTGGGGCAACATTTATATTGATTCCTCATTCCTCACGGAAATTTTTTTTCCCTAAGTCTAACGTCCCCGTGGTGAATTATCCCTTTACCCATGTGTCATGAAAGTTTCATTTGATTTGATAGTTGATGCGATCCCTTAATTGTAAGATGTGGTTCTTTTATCTTTCAAGTCATTGCACCATGATACCAAGTGTCCCTCCTTTAGTAGCTAGCGGAAAATATATTATACCATCATATCCATTTTGATCCAACAATGGGTGTTATTCTTTAAACAAAAAGTACATGATAGTTAAGCCATCATGGGATCGTGACCAAGCACAACATGGAAAGTGGTGAAGCTTAAAAAAGGGTTAAAGACCCATCAGATCCAATTTGATCATTTGGTTCATGTGATTCCTCTATGATGAAAATGTAGTCTATTTATCAATCATGGGATCATGACTAAGTGCCACGTAGTAGTTGGTGGTACCAGGTTATGACTATAGTTAACTTAAAGATAGGTAAGATCAAAGTGCATCTAAGGGTCAAAACATTGCCTTGGAAGGGTAGATGAGTGATGTTTATTCAACAAGGAATCGCACTTGAATGTCAAGTGTCTTGCTGAGATCAGAGATGAAGGAAATTTGATGGGATGATTAGATTTTTTTCATTACATGGTGTGTGTGATCTTGTTGATGTAAAGTTATTGAAATTTATTCATCATGGGTTCATGATAGAAAAACATGTGGAAAGGTGGCTGAGATAAAGGAGGTTAATCCATGATTAGATGTGATTTGATCATGTGGTGGATGCATTGCATTGAAAGGAAAATGAACAAAGATTAACTATCAAGGAATCGCGACTGTCTGCCATGTCGCATCTTAGATCTTGGTCAATGTTGAAAGATAGGGTAAAGGTAAAGTAGATCAAATTTGATCAGACGCTTGTGCTAAGCCATAAACACAAAGTGATCAAAGGATATTGTTAGTAGTCTCATGGCTGATGGACGTGTGTCTAAATCTTATCATAGTGCTAGGGTTTCTGATAGATAATTGGCAAATATGTTTTAAAGATCATAAAGATTTAATATCAGCTATCGATAGGCATTTACGTGCCCCCTGTAGCTATTAGAATAGATATTCAAAATTTTAAATGTATTTCTTAGGGTTTTCATGGTGGTGGTCTGAGAATTTTATTGTTGGTAGTAAATTTATCGATCTGATCTTCTGGGTCATATTTATGGAGCCGTGTGATGCTACTAGGAAGAAATTTATAGCTCAAAATACTCTTTATGGCATTTATGTTGTGAGCTGATGTTGTGGGGTTTTTGATAAGATCTCCAACTAAGTTGTAACCTATAAATGATGCCTTGTCTCCTCTGCATTTATGTTTGGTTATCTTCCAACTCCCGGTGGTTGGAAATTAGATTTCATGTGAGGACTGTTCTCCAATGTCCTAAGATCAATTGTGGCTACAAACTAGATTGCATAGAATAGAGTGAAGAAAGGGTTTCAACTTGACGATAGTGTAGTTGAATGAAATAATGCCTTTAATGCTTTGAATGACTTAGTTTTAAACCCTAACCCTAAATGATCTAAAGCTTCTTTCAATCCTTGTTGTCTATAAAGGTATTTCCAAGATCATTTAGTAAGGGATGGAGAATTGGGAAAGTACAAGAAGGCATTAGGCTTCATAATTGTCTCTAGTAAGGGACATAGAAAATTGTTTTTTCAGACTGTATTAAGGCATAATTAAAAGTTTTATGATCTTTTTCATATTATTAAAGGGTATATTTCCTCAATCATTTTGATACAAAAACTTGATTCATTACACTTTATATAAGCCTTCTCAGATTTAAGTCTCTCCTTGTTCTTTATCTTTTGAGTTGTTAGTTTTTGGAATTATTGCCTAAGATTTGTTTATGCATATGTTGTTAGTCCTTAGCTTTGATTCAGGATCAAATTAAATTTCTTTGGATATGACATAGGCTTATTTGGTCTATCTACACAAGGATATTGTAAGAAGTGTATGGTCTGGGTTACTTGTGTTTATGGTTATGAGTCTTTTCCAAGTCGGTTGGTTTTAGTTTTCAGTACTTGCATTGAGGTATGCCCAATGGATAAGGCACTGATCAAGAACTAGTACATTCTATTAAGATACATGTTTGATTGAGTTTAGTTATTTTATGCCCATTTTAAACATCAAACACATCTTAAATTTATTTCATGTTTTATGGTTGTTCATGGTATGTATTGCATGGTAATGGAGATTCAATGAATGTGTGGTTAACATTTAGTACTTTATTATCACTATCTGTTGGTTAAAATCCAGAGTTATAAGGAGTTGTAAATAGTTGTATGTTGAGCTAGATTAGTTGTACCTAACTTGGTTTTGCAGAGCCAGAAGTGCAGAAGGAAATATTTTTCCTATAATTGGTCTATTTACCATGGATATCTTCACATACTTGGAGCTAACTACTCTTAAAATCAATCTCATGGTATTTTGGTAGCTTTTAAACAATAAGAAGTTTTAAACAGCAATAGATCTCTAGGTTTCTTTGTTGTTTTTGGTCTTGCTTGTGTTTATTTGTTTCAACTATTTCTTTTTCCTTGTTAGTTTGTTGAGTCATCTTCCTAATTGGATTCACTCCTTGTGAATTTTCTTCTTTCATTCCTTATGAATTACTGTAAAGGTTTGAGTCCCATATAGATTAACTTAATCAAAATAGTGAATAGATAATAACATGCCCACTCATATGGGTATACAACAAGAAGGAACCAAAGGTCCACTCGCACGGTGCTAAGGAGATAGTAACAGGCCAACTCATATGGGTATACAAAAAGAAGGAAAATATCAAAGGTTTACATGACATCATAAAGAAATGCATAGGAAGATTCTGAAAGCTCTCCAAACCACAATAAGAAATCTACATAATACTAGAGGTAACCGACAAACGTAGGATAACCTAAGTTGTAAATAGGAAGGTATCATTATGTACATCTAACCGTTGAGTTTTTTTCTAGAAATCCCTGAATGGATCTCGAAAATGAAGTGACCATACATGGTGTTAATGACCTTTCAAATAGACAAAGTCACTAACTATGCCAGACACACACCCCTTAAGGTGACAAGCATCATCTCATCCTCCATATTATCCTATAATAGCACTCAACCATGGGTGAGGCATTATATCTTATTATATTATGCTAAGACACCCTAATCAATTATTATATTATCACTTGTTACAAATACTTACAATAAATGATCCTAGTAGCCACTCATGAGGCCCAACACTTATTGGAAGCCACCTCCTACTACACAACTAGGTAACCTACCCTAGGTTCACAAAAAAACATCATAAAGGTATATCATAAACCTCATCAATGATTCCCACTCATATAGGGATATACCCCAAAGAATCATAAACAATATCAAAAGAAGAACATAACTCTCAAAACTGGTTCTTCCCATATAAGAATTATTTGTTCTCAAATAACCAAAACCACTTAACATACTCTCACAAGATCACATAAGACTAATTGAAAAAAAATTAGGTTGGGTAAAATATCGACACTAAAATGGATGATAAAATGAACATGCACTGAAGCACACAAAAATCCATAGAAATACAAACCCTAAAACCTCTAGTTTTACATCCTAAAGGTCATCTAGACCCAATAGATACCCAAAAATGATAACATTCCATACAAGAAAAGAATACATAGTTCATTTCAATAATCACTGAAAAATACACCATGGCATGATAGCACATTTCAAAAACTTATAATATTACTAAACACATAAATTAAAACTTTTAAATAAAACATTTAATAACTAAACTTTAATAAATGTAAATTTAAATAAAAAATTTAAAAACAAAATTTAAATAAACAAAACAAAAACAACAATTTTAAATTTTTTTTTAAATTAACCAATATCATGGGGGAGGGGGGAAGTCTATGGCCCCCACCCCAATGTTCTCCTTTAACATGCAGGGGATTTGGTGGCCCCCACCTCCATCTTTACTTTATTTTTTTTTATAATTTTTTTTAAAATAGATTTAAAAAAAAAAAAAACACTTTTTACAAAAATAGACTTTATTTTATTTCATTTTTAGTTTCCAAAAATAGAAAATAGGAAAGGTATATATATATATTTTTTTTTATTCCATTTTGACTTTTATCTTTATCCAAGGTTTGTCTATTTCAATTTACTAGTGAATTTTTATTTCTCTGTGTATTTTCCAGAGAGTTTTTTTTTAAATCTATTTAATTTTTCTAAAGGAGATTTTCTAAGATCAAATATTTTTCTTTCCACTATAGTCTCTACTATAGGCATGTTTAATTCATCTAATTTTAGGGTCGTTCAGAAGGTATTTCTCTATGAAATTTTAACAGCATAACCCTACTATGCTAAGTTATATTTTTTCCTAAACATCATAGATCTAGGGTTTTAGACAACACCCAATTTAACAAAAATGCCAAATAGATCCTAATAATGAAAATGAAATTATCAATCACAAAGGAAGACAAATTTTCACAAAAGTTTAAATTAACAAAGGGTTTTCCAAACCCTACATTAATTCTTCCCCTAATTTAACAAAGAAGCCCTTTGAGAAATGAAGAATCCTGAAGCCCTCTGACTTCAAATCTGACTATGGGTCTAGAACCACTAAGCATCCAAAGAAAATATCTCCTCAATTCCTCCAAGCCTCCCACCACAAAAAATCATAAAATAGAAAGAACACAAAATATCAACACAAAATTTCTCCTCCAAAATCCTTCAACCTTCTCCCTAAAACCTCTTGTGATAGAATAAGAAGAGAACTCCCCTAAAGAGACTCAACTCCCACTTTTCAAGCAATCCCAAAATAGACACTCCACAAAACTTAGTTAACTTAACTTTCAAAATTGAGAGAAAATAATAATTATTAATTAAAAATATCCCTTTAATTGTGAAACTCAACTTTGACTCTTTAAAACAACTTGCATTTTGAATTCAAACTCTAATTTTAATAATTACAATGCAAAGGTAACAAATTAAACAATATATTAAATAGATTAAATATTTAAAGCACAATTTTATCCATGCACTCACATATTTAATTACTTAATAAAGCATAAAAGATAATATAACTTTAATTTCAAATTAAATATTTAATTAAATCTAAATATTCAATATTTTAACTGTAATTGATTTTATCAATTAAAGATAGGTACTTAATTAAATTCAATTAATTAAATACCATATATTTAATATCTATTTCTAAAAATAACCAATTCAATAAATCACATGATAATTCACATAATATCAATACAGTCACCTGAAATCAATAAAACCAAACTCAAGCACACTCAAGGATGAGATCAACAAATTTACGTCAACTAGACAAATTCAGGTAGGTTAGTCAAACTGATACTTGTCCAATACTTAGGACAAAATAAAGGTTTAGGGTATGGATTTGGACCTGAATACTATCTCCCTTCTCTTGCCATTGAGATATTTTGATAGGGCATGCTCACTCCTGCCAATTAAGGGAAGATGTAGCCTGGTACCTGCAAACTTGTCATCACAAAGATGAACATACATGCATATAATATAACAAACAACGATTGAGACTAGTTTATCATGTGGATCTTGCCAAATAAAGTAACTAAGAATATGCCCCATACCATACCAAACACGTCAAACAATAATAAAAAATATACAAATGATCTACATGCATGAAGATATAGGGTTCGTATTTTTAGAAAACCATAATCAAAATGACATCATAACATATACATAACCATCATGAAATAACCACATATCACATGCAAATATATTATATAATACAACTAAATAATGTATAAATAATCATATGAAAAGAAATACATGAATATCCTCAAGATCAACCAAAATAAACCACACACATAAAAATACCTAAAAGAGTTTGGCAACTAAAATAGAAAAATAGACTAAAGGGTGGGTATTACATCCTCCTCGCTTAAAATAAGCTTACTCTTGGAAGCCTTAAATAAAAAAATAGAGATATGAATCCTTTAACACAACACATCCTATCAAGTCCTAAAAGACTCAAAGTGTCGATCCCATAGAATCCTCCCCAGGTCTCTGATTCAAACACTGGGGATCATTCCCTATTGAAGGAATCTTAAAACAAGCTACTAGCTCTTTATTTGCAATTCCACTCATATTATCATGATACACAGCTAGAGGGTAATCAAGGGATGCATACACTCTATGAGATCCATCAATACCCCCAATTATAGGCTCAGAAGCCACTAGCCTCTATCCCGAGAACTGCGTTGCATGCTGAGGACAATTGACCAAAATATGACCATGCTGCCCACATAAAAAAAATATCCTCTACTACCACCTCCTTTAACTAAGTGTGCACTAGACTTCTAAACACTACTCCTACTGACATCCTGATGCAAACTCTGAACTAGTTGATCAGTCCTCTTGCGCATACTACACTGCCAGTTGCAATAGTTTCTTGATCATGAACTACCACCATAACCAAGGAAGAATTTCTTACCCTGTCGGTACTGGTTATCCTTCAAAATTTTAGGAGGGTTTGAAGAGTTCCTAGCTCCATGTGGTTGATTACCCTTGTAACCAGAAGTAGGTCCGCTAGGCTAAACTGTCTGTTTACACTTGTTGGGATGAATATCATGGAAATTCCTAATCTGAGAACCACCAAAAATGATCATGAGAGATTTATTTACCCTGTTGGATTAGATCACCCTTCGAGTATGTAAGACGATCTTGTTCAACCAACATAGCCTTATATATTGTACCCCTAAAAGATTGGCATTGGAAGACTCAAACTCCTCCATCAGTGAGGTCATCAAGCTCTCTGACAAGGTGTTGAATCCTCATGTCCTGGTCTTGATCAAGGCTCTCAAAAATGACTCTATAATCAACAGAATCCATACATGAAGCAACCAACAAAACCAAACAACAACTCAAACTCAAAACAAAAAAGAGACAAAAGAAAATAAATAAACACAAAGCAATAGTTTTAAATACATCAGAGTTTTATGTCTATGTTTATATCAAATTTTAAAACCAAAAGACAACTAATAGGCATATAAATTTCCCAGATCTCCTAGTGTAGAAACATGGCTCTGATACCAAGTGTAATGTCCCGCTAGAGAACCTAGGAGAACTAACCTAAACATGACACTAAGTTAACAAGATAATTTTTTTTTAAATGTTTACAAATAATAATGACAACAATGGGGAAGCAACACAATGACATACATGAGATACACATAAGTACAACTCAATAAAGATAAAATTTTTTTTAGAGTTCCTTGACCTAGAATTAATTAAGAAACATAATCTAAGAAGAACAACTATAAATAACTAACATAAAGGATACATCAATTGAATCCATAATATACATCTCATATTATAAGACCACATATACATCTGATACCCAAGGTATACAACCGAATCAACATCTACTGCAAAAGTCATAGGGTATGCAATAATACCAAACAATAAAATACATCCTCAAAAGGATGTCAACCACTATCCACATATGGTACAAGTACACAACTCATGGAACTGAACAAGTCTCGAAAAGAATAAGAAGATAGAAGAAGAAGAACTACAAAAAGGATCATCTAAGCATGAAGATGAATGTTAGATCTCAATTGTAATAAGAATAACTATCACCTGACTGCATGGAACCAAAGGTCCACTCACACTGTGCTGAGGAGATAGTAACAAGCCCACTCACCTAGGTATACAACAAAAAGGTGTACATGATATCATAAATAAATGCATAAGAAGATCCTAGAAGCTCTCTGAACCATAATAACAAATCTACATAATACCAAAGGCAATCGACACATGTAGGATAACCTAAGCTATATATAGGAAGGTGTTATCATGTACGTATAACCTTTGAGTTTTGTCCTAGAAATACCTCAATGGATCTTGGCACTCAAGTGACCATACGTGTCAATGATCTCTCAAACAGACAAAGTCACTAACTATACTAGACACACACCCCTCAAGGCAGAAAGTATCATCTCATCCTCCATCTTAGCCTATAATAGTGCTCAAGCATGGGTGAGGCATTATATCTTATTAGATTATACTAAGACACCCTAATAAATTATTATGTTATCACTTGTTACAAATACTTACAATAAATTATCCTAGTAGCCACTTGTGAGCCCAGACACTTATTGCAACCCACCTCCTACTACACAACTAGGTAACCTACCCTAGGTTCATGAAAGAACATCATAAAGGTATATCATAAACCTCATCATTAATTCCCACTCATAGAGGGATGATTACTCAAGAATGATGACTGTCATGTACTTAAGGAACAAATCTATGGAATCAAAAGAGGTAAATCAAACACTGTATAGATCTATGATAGGAAAGTTGCAGTATGTTGTTCACACTAGGCCAAATATTGCTCTTGCAGTCGGTATTGTAGCAAGATTCTCAGCAAAGCCAAGAGAAAACCACATGATGGCAATCAAAAGAATAATGAGATATTTGAAAGGAACTGAAGATTATGGATTATGGTACAAATT
>MU225212.1:110824-157098 GCA_018584345.1 Thuja plicata | reverse complement strand
TAAGGTTAATTCACCGAGTAACAGTAATATATATATTAAAGACATCTAAGGGACTTGTGGATTTATTTTTGTGGTAACTGATTCACCCCTCCCCTCTCAGTTACTCCATCCTTATTTCCAACAGTCATAACATATACATAACCATCATGAAATAACCACAGGTCACATGAAAATAGATGATATAATACAACTAAACAATGGATCAATACTTATATGAAAATAAATACATAAATATATCCTCAAGATCAACCGAAATAAACCACACATACATAAAAAGGCCTAAAAGAGCTCGGTAACTGAAACAGAAAAATAGGATGAAGCATGGGTATTATATGCATAGAAATAAATGATATTCAACTATGAGGATTGAAAATATTGATACAAAAATATAAGGGACAATGGTTTCAAGCCATGAGGTAACACTTGTATGAAGGACAACACCAACATGAACATTGTAAGACCTAATGACTTTGAAGATTTAACAATCAAGTGAATGTTATTGCAAAACATAGAAGGTAGTGGGAACATTTTAAATAATAGATTATAAGAACAATGGAAAATTCCCAAATATTATTGAAAATGATACTTCTACATTAAGGGAAAGAGGTGTTATGGATGATCATGAACGATACAAAATATTCCATTCATTTCTTGGAGATTTCAGGATCGATACCCACAGTGTATCAGTGCAATGAAGGGGAAAAAACTAGAAGAAGAAAAAATATCAATGAAAGGTAATAGGTCAACCCAGTGTGCAAACAAAGAAAGAGCATAGAATAATAGTGAGGAACCATGAAATCTATAACTGTAATGGGGTTTGAAAACCCATTTATTTACAAAGTCCTTGAAATGTTCCTATAACAATTTGACAATGATATATATGAAGGTACAAAGAAGAGAATTTATGGTCAATAAAAGAACACAAAACCCTCAAAGAACATGTGTCATTGTTTCGAGGAAGCAAGTTAGTCAAAGAGAGGAAAATCCATAGTCTGAAGATGTAAACTCTCTTACCTTATCTTTTCTTTAGGTTGTAACTTCTATGTTTCAAAAAACATATTGATTGAAAGACTTGTTAAGTTTCAAAAAATTATTAGAGGTAGGAATTAAAGTATGCCACACCAAACCTATTGAATTTGATATTTGACCCCATTTCAATAGTTTATCAACATCTCATAGTAATTTAACTAGGGATCCAATTTGGAATCCCAAATAATAAAATATATTACGAGTTAAGCTCACCCATTTAAGTTTCTTGTTTATAATTTGGATCCATATAAACATGTCAAACATTGAGCAATTTAGAATATTGTACACCAGATGTTAAACATAAAACAACCGAAGAAAGTAAAATGAAAGCAATAAATGTAGATTACTACACCTGAGAATTGGAGACCTTGTTAATTCCCATTTGTTCCTTCTTGACCATCGCTCTACAATGCCATGAATGTGAACATTAGATTAAATTCCGATGCATACAAATACAAGTAAACTAAAAAAACAATAGGATTTAAGAGTACAATTGCAAATTACCTTTTGATCAATTTTCTTTCTCTTGTTCAACAATATTATTCTATTCATTATTTCCTCCTCCTTCTCTGCACTATTATAAGATTGCATTTTAGCTTCAACCTCTTTCTTTTCTTTGTTAAGGAGTTCCTCATAAATTGTTAAACCGTGTATTCTTCATTTACATGCAATCACACACTTTTTGTTTTATATCATAACAAAAATTCATTTATTATTCAACATCAATCTCCCTCTTTTGATTATACTTTATTATTCTCTATGAGGAAATAGATTTAAGTTTTGGTTTTTGGCCTGTAGCATTTGAACCATTCTTTTGTGGTGGAATGAAATCAAGGTTTTAATTCTTCATCCTATGCATATTTATTCATTTCAAATCATATAATAAGCATAGGAAAAAGAAGAACAACCTTGATTTCATTCCACCACAAAAGCGTGGTCCAAATGCTATAGGACAACCCAAACATAAACCTCTTTCCATAGAGAAAATAAGAAAGTAAAATTAAAAAAGGGAGGGAGAGTGGTGTTGAATACCAATTTAATTTGTGGCAACATGAATGAAGCTCACAAAAATATAATAATCTACAATCCAACCATTTAGTTCTACGATGAGTACAAACCTGCACAAACAATTCCAAAATAAAACAAGAGCTGGAGTGTAGCATAGTTAAGTGTAGGCAAGGTGGTTTTTCCAGATAGAGATGGTTTTTATAGGATACATGCATTTGTTTAATTATGGTTACAACCCAATATAAAAAAACAAATTACAAGAATATAAACTTAATTTAGTCAAATTTCCTGGCTTCAAATATAGCCAAATCATTCACAGTTTCCTTCTTTTGGCAATATTGTTGAAGACAAAATAGTGAAGTCTTCAACCGATGATGTAAAGTATGATTTGAAGCTTCAGATGCCCCAAAGATAGGAAGATATAGATAATGTTATTTTTTATTTCTCTCTTCCTATATTTGAGGCATCTAATGCTTCAAGTAAATTTAGGGTGCAATTTTTTGTCTTTTGATGGTTGATCTTGTATACAATCAACTTATGCAAACAATCCACTAGGGCATTATTAATACATGACCAAATCTCTTCACAAAAATATATAACTTTGGAATTCATAAAATAAGAGTTTAGAGGAAATGTTCAACTAATTTATAGACTATTCCTACAGTTGGAATGAAATTTATGTAATTTCAGAGAAGGTATATGCAAAAGTGACAAACAAGCAGATTGCTAGGTAAGCTCCCAGTAGTATGTAGGAAAATTTGCATGTCATGACATATTCATATACCTTCTCTAATAAACTCTTATATATACAGGTGAAGGTTGTATATTTTGAATAGGTTGTGTGTGTGTGTGTGTTGAACCATTTGAACAACAAGAACCATTTGAAAAACCATATGGGACTGTACCTAAGTCTCAGCGCCTCATCATTGATGGCCTTGCATACGTTCATGCTTAGATACTTTGTAGTTTTACTTCATATTCTCAAACTAGATCAATCTAGGTTCATCATAGTAAGGGTATAAAAATAGATTTTATTATGTCGTATCACTATATACCACTAATTTTCATCCTCTAAATAGAGTTCATGTATTCATCTAATATAAATAATATCTTCAGTACATTCAATCATTATACTCACATAACATTGATTAACACATAAAAATCATTCACACACAACATTCATGAATAATTCTATTGTTGTTTGAAAATGTTTATGCTATCTAAAGCTACCAATATGCCTTAAGAGTTATGTTGGGAGTGGTTAACTCCAAGTATGGGAGCTCTATAACACAATTGGACCAACTATAGAGACAAGACTTCCCTCTAAACTTCTAGATCTACCAAACCAAGGAAGGTGAACCTAATCCAGATAACATATAACTCTTTACAACTCTTAAATACTCTGGATTATAACAACAGATAATGGTAAGAAAGTGCTAAATACTAGCAAGATATTCACTAACTCTCTATTACTAAGTAGGACATACAACCAACAACCATGGGATATGATAGCTCTTAGTAATGGTTTTTATGTAAACCTGTAGGACATAACCAAACAATATCAGACATGCATCAAAAAAGAGTAGAAAATCCTTTGATCAGTGCCTTATCCATTGGGTAACTTCTTCAATCCAAATATTGAAACAGATAGACAACCAATTGGCAAGGATTCACCTCCATGAACACATGTATCTTAGATCACACACTTGCATATAAGATCCCAATGCATATACATCAAATCAATCTATATTTCCCCAAAAGTATCTTTAATCTGATCCTAAATAAGAACTATGGAATGAAATACACACATAGATAACTCTGTGTACTAGACTAGAAAATCCAAAATTCATGTAATGAAAGAAAAGGAGAGACTTGAAACTAAGATAATGTATTAATTATAATGAATCTAAATCTACAACAATAATATTAAACAACTGCACCACTCAATAATCTCCAAAAGATCAAAAGTATCTATCTTAGCATGAAATATAGTCTGATACCAAATCTAATATATCCCTAGGAATCAAACTTTTGGAACCAACACTTAGGATAAGAAAATTTGAACAAAGGAAAGGAAAGCCTTAAGTAGGATAATGAAAACCCTAGGAGAGAGTTCCAACAAATGTCTATCAAGTCATAAATGCAATCCTATCTCGCTAATTTGATCTTTCTGCAAAAGATCACCTAAAAGATCTGTCCTCACGATCCACTTTCAAAATTACAATCAGAGGTCCAAACATATAAATGGAGAAAACTCCAAGCACAACATAAGACATCCCAAAATAGAAAGAGATCAAAGATCCAAGAGATCACTATACTACATTGAATGCGCTCAGACCCACAAAACATAACCCCAGAAAAAAAAATGACACCATTAAGATAATAATGGGCCCAAAAAAACCTCAAGTCGTTCGCTAGAAACTCTGAGAACATGCTACCATGATAGAATGCATAGAAAGATTTATAATTTTAAGAAATTGACCACAATGGATAACTCCTCTAGCACAAAACACACTGATGGCCAATATTTAGATACCTTTACAACTTTAAAATAGAACCGTTGATACACTTTAAGTTACATAGGCACCAAATAAAAGAAAATTTGACTTTGCCTAGTCAAACCACATTGATATCCACATGGAAACATCCCACTGGCTCTTGGAAACACCTATGCACTTTCTCTAATGTAGGCCCCACACTCTTTACCTTATCACAAAAATGAACAGGAGTCATGTATTTTCTTGCCGCTCGGTTCTTAACTTCCTTGCATCTTTCCTTCACGTAGTAGCACATTACCGTCAGATTTAAATCTTCCTTCCTTGCTTTCCTATTAATCCATCGCCATGCATCATCATCTGATTTGACCCATCCTTAGTCCCACCTATCCAACCCAGCCCACCACCTATCAAACCTTCCACATGCCATGCCTATGCTACCACGCGATCCAACTGGACCTATACTAACTCAGACTGCACCATCGTGCCTTGCTACCACCTGTCATCTTCGACCTCATCAACTAAGCATGGGCCCACCATAATTATCCATCTTTCTACCAGTTGGTGGCCACTATTCTACAACACTTCACAAACCATTAGCCAAAAGGTGCTTGCCTTTCAACACTTAACTTACTATGGGTTGGGATATACAAACATCAAAGTTCCCCAATGCACAAAAAATGTGAGATAAAAGGCTCAGTGCATTTGATAATCAAAACATACCAACAAAGATCAGACACCATAGTGACCATTTTTAACTATCAAGGTGACCAAAAGGGGAAAAAGAAAAATGAAAACACCCTCTGCAACCAGCTCATGCGACAACCAGACTAGAAAAACTTAGACACCAATAAGCAACCCCGAGCAGAAAAACTGAACTATAAGCCCAAGCGACAAAAGCATCATCACTAAGAAAAATAGTACAACCTGAGGAATATAGTGTAAATCGAGCACTATAATGAAAATTGAGCACCAGACTGCCAGAACATTATTATTAATTAAGCACCATAGTTTAATGCCTTTTCACCATTCTTGATTGCAAGTGTCACGGAAGCCCTAATTTCTTTTATAGCTCTAACAGTGGCTTTGACTAGGGATGCATGTCTATAGTAGGCATGGCAAGGATTTAGAATATCAGGGATAAGAAGACCACCCAAAAAAATGGAAAGGAAACCTAATCGAAAACAAAAAACAAGAAATAACACAAGGAAAACCTACAACTACGGGAAATGATCAGGACATCTGCAACTTATTTTCTAATTTGAAGAGGATCAAACCAACTCTTATGACTTAAAGCCATCACTACATTCTTCCTCCAGCTTGCCACTTTCAGAGATAAATTTTTTTAATCCCTACACTATAAGCAAACTACAACAATTTATTTCATCTACCTGATCCAACTTATTTCATGCACCATTAGGTCACCATAAAAAATATACTTAGCACATCCATCATGTGAGCTAAAAAGAAAATTGGGAAAGAGAAAAACATGTGGCATATGTATGTTGCACTCATTAGTTGGAAAAAATTGAGACCCAATGCAACTATCAGCATTGAATAATTCACTGCCACACCTTGTGGAATTACCATCTAGCTAAGAAAAGAACTTGCACTTTGTCTTGTGGCTTGTACAATTCACACTATCTGGTTCCTCATCACAATCCTCAAAAAAAGGATAAGAAACCACATGTAGATCTTTGTAAACGTCATTATGACAAAGGATTGGCTGATCCAAAACACTATCCATATGAAATAGCACATTATAGAACATACTAATGTTACAACCCACATCCATGCCACACTCACCCTCTTCAAAGGGATAAATATCAGATTTTGAACAAGAGGAGAACCCATCATCACTACATGAAGGCTCCATATCACTATCTCCACCCTATTCCTCATCAAAGTCATTTCAAGAGATTGATCCAAATGAAACTAAAAAAGTGTCATCAAAACATTGCACATTAGCATCAATTCCATCAGATACATGATCCCTCAACCATTTCTCACATATAAAATCATATGAAGAAACCAAATAGAATGACTGAACAAACCTATAACATGGCCTCATTTTATTTCTCCTTGGTACAAAATTATTGTATGAGCATCGCTTCTCCAACATGCCTATGAAATTCATCATTGTTTCCAATGAATTAACATCCTCACCGACAAATCCAAGAGATGAAAAAATCTCACCTTTTTCACAAGGCTACATACTAACCATCATCTTGTCCTCAAACAAATCAAGACCATTCTGACACCTCAGAGCTTCCTCCTCAACCAATTCTTGGCATTATATTCTTGAGTATCCTCATCTGACAAAGATATAGGATGAGAAACATCATCCTACTCTAGCCATGATATGCAGTCTTCATCCTCACTCTAACTATCACCAAAGTCTAATGAAGCTTCATCACTTGATTTTTCACAATCATCATCTAAATAATAACCTCCCTCTTCTGCATTTTCCACACCTAGCTGCAAACAATTCTTCTTTTCAGCCTTATGATTAGAAAAACTAGTTGCTATTTCATTCGGTGTGTAGCCCCTATGTATATATATGTGAGGTGCAGCCACATTAGCCAATTATTTCCTAGCCATGTTATCCTCAATATAAGGGGTAATCACTCCTTGCAGTAGACACTCCTCATTCACATTATGTCTTCATACATGATCTACGACATGTTTAGGAGGATCAACAAAGATAGAAACATCTTGACAATGACTATCACTTTTTGGTTCATATCTACAAACTGCTTCAGATATCTTATGAGAATGATCCCTCTCAACTGATTTTGCTAAATGCCTTGAGATGATTGCATACTTAAGATTGTTCTCAATATCTAGGGTTGTCATAAAAGCTTGATTCAAAGTCTGAGGCTCCTTATCTCTCAACAAGTAGGTCATTATTTTGAAAAATAAATTTAGATAAGAAACCAAATTCATGGCAGCACGGGGTCTACATTTCTCAGGTATTCTTTTCAATGTTCTACTAAATGTGAGATTAAATGCAGGCACAAGCTCCTCATCTCCAATATGCACATTAACAAGATCATTGATCAAGTCATACTCATTAACACATTCTCTGAACTATGCAATGAATCCTATTTTCAATGCTTCCCATGAGTTGATAGATTGAGGCAGCAAGAATGCGAACCAATATCTTGCACCATTTGTTAAAGATTGTACAAACAACTTCATAATAATGTCCTCATCATCCACCTCATAATCATCTATCAAAATAATGAAACTATCTAGATGTTTCTTAGTTGATTCCCCTTTCAAACCTCTAAACCTAGCCAAGTGATCTCTGACTTCTGATGGAATAGGAAGTTGGAAACCCAGGAAACCATTGAAATTGATAGCCCCATACAACCTATTCTTATATAGTTGTGACAACTTAGTAGCCATGATAATTGCAAACTGCCTCTCTCTTCCCTTTCAACTAGTGCTAACTACTTAATAGGGAAAAATTTAAGGACATATTTTCATATAATAAAGATCATTCAATGAAAATCAAATACTTGTATGTCATGAAGATTTTACAAATCACCTTCAACACTTTGTAGAATCACCACCTCCTTGTAGAGGAAAATTTTAACATAGCTGGGTAGCAATTCCCAACTCTAGCCTTCTTTAAAATCAGCGAAATTACGACACACTACATATAGTGTTTCATATGATTCCTCTCTTGAATATGTTCACACTAAAATGAGTCTTATTATCTACTACCTCTTTACTACAAGGCCACCTCTTCTTTTTAGTCTATCTTCAACCATGCACACTGGTGTAAATCAGAGAACTTAGAGTCGCCACTGACCAAAAGTGAGATAATACTTGTATCATTTTTAGAAGTATGATGTTCAGACACTTTGCAATGATAGACAATCAGAAAAGACTCACTCTTATCATTATGAGGAATATCACTTTGACACTCATGACTCTATAACCACACTCTAGGATTGACTTAGCAAGGCAAGGAAACAACTCACTTACACTCAGCAATCACTTTTTCTTCCATATATCCCCAATAGAGTCACCATTTTGTTAGTGTTTGAAAATTTTTATGCTATCTAAACCTACCAATATGCCTCAAGATTGATGTTGGGAGTGGTTATCTCCAAGTATGGGAGCTCTATAATACAATTGGACCAATTATAGGGACAAGACTTCCCTCTATACTTCTAGCTCTGCAAAACCAATGTGGGTGCACCTAATCCAAATAACATATAACTCTTTACAACTCTTAAACACCCTGGATTGTAACAAAAAGTAATGGTAATAAAGTGCTAAATACTAACAAGATATTCATTTACTCTCTATTAACAAGTAGGACGTACAACCAACAATCATAGGATATGAAATAACTTTGTAATGGTTTTGTTGTAAACTTGCTTGAAATAACCAAACACTATCAGACATGCATCAAAAAAGAGTAGAAAAGCCTTTGATCAGTGCCTTATCCATTGAGAAACTTCTTCAATCCAAATATTGAAACATTTAGACAGCCAATTGGCAAGGATTCACATCCATAAACCCATTTATCTTAGATCAAACACTTGCTTGTAAGATCCCAATGCATATACATCAAATGAATCTATATTTCCCCCAAAATATCTTCAATCTGATCCTAAATCTGAACTATGGAATAAAATATACACATAGATAACTTTATGTACTAGACTATAAAATCCAAAATTCATATAATGAATGCGAAGGAGAGACTTGAAACTAAGATCATGTATTAACTATATTGAATAAAAATCTGTAACAATAATATTAAACAACTACACCACTCAATAATATCAAAAAGATCAAAAGTATCTATCTTAGCATGAAATATAGTCAGATACCAAATCTAATATATCTCTTGGACTCAATCTTTGGGAACCAACACTTAGGATCTAAAAATTAAGAACCTTTACAAGAGAGAAAGGAAAGCCTTAACCGGAAAAATAAAAATCCTAGTAGAGGGTTCTAAAAAATGTCTATCAAGTCATAATTGCAATCCTATCTCGCCAATTTGATCTTTCTATAAAAGATCACCTAAAAGATATGTCCTGACGATCAACTTGCCAAATTACAATCAAAGGTCCAACCACATAAATGCAGAAAAATCCAAGCACGACAAAAGAAATCCTAAAATAGAAAGAGATCAGAGATCCAAGAGACCATAATACTACATTGAATGGATTCAAACCCACAGAACATAACCCCAGTCAAAAAAATGATGCTATTAAGACAAGAATGGGCCAAAAGAAACCTCAAGCCACTCGCTAGAAAGTTTGAGAACATGCCACCATGGTAGAATGCATAGAATGATTTAGAATTTTATGAAATTAACCATAATGGCTAACTCCTCTAGCACAAAACACATCAAAAACCAAGATTTACATCCCTTTAAGTTACTTAGGCACCAAATAAAAGAAAATTTTACTTTTCCCAGACAAACCATGTTGACATCCACATGGAAATATCCCACTGGCTCTTGCAAACACCTATCCACTTTTTCCAACATAGGCCCCACACTCTTTACCTTATCACCAAACTGTACACACATCATCCATTTTTTGACTGCATGGTGCTTAACTTCCTTGGATCTTTCCTCCATGCAGTAGCGCATTACCATCTGATTTAAATTAGCCTTCCTTTATTTCCTATCTATCCATCACCACACATCATCATCTAATTTTACCCATCCTCTGTCTCACCTATCCAAACCGGCCCACCACCTATCAAACCTAGCACATGCCACACCCGCACTACCACACAATCCAACTAGACCTATACTGACTCAGACTGCACCATCGCGCCTTGCTACCACCTGTTATCTTTGACCTCATCAACCAAGCATGGGCCCACCATAATTATACATTTTTCCACTAGTTGGCCACCACTAATCCGTAGCACCTCACAAACCATTAGCCAAAAAGGTGCTATCCTTTCAGAACTTAACTTACTATAGGTTGACATATACAAACATCAAAGTTCCTCGACGCATAGCAAATGTGGGATAAAAGACTTAGGGCATTTGAAACTCAAAACATACCAACAAAGACAATACACCATAATGATGAGTTTACACTATCAAGGTGACAAAAAGGGGACAAAGAAAAACTAAAACACCCCCTGCAACCAACTCATGTGACAACTAGACAAGAAAAACCTAGACACAAATGAGCAACCCTGAGCAGCAAAACCAATCTATAACCCCAAGTGAAAAAAGAAGCATCACAAAGAAACATAGTGCAACCTGAGGAATATAGTGTAAACTGAGCACTATAGTGCAAACTGAGCACCAGACTTCCTGAACATCAGTGTTAACCAAGCACCATAGTTTAATGGCTTTTCACCATTCTTGATTGCAAGTGTGATGGAAGCCCTAATTTGTTTAACAACTCTAACAATGGCTCTGACAGGGGATGCACGTCTCTAGTAGGAATAGAAAGGATATAGAATCTTGGGAATAAGAAGACCACCCAAAAAATGGAAAGGAAACCTAACTAGAAACATAAATCAAGGAATAACAAAAGAAAAACCTACAACTGTATGAAAAGAACAAGACCTCTGCAACTTATTTTCTAATTTGAAGAGGATCAAACTAGCTCTGATGACTTAAAGTCATCACTAAATTATTCCTCCAGCTTGCCTCTTTCATAGACAAGATTTTCTAATCCCTGCACTAGAAGCAAACTACAAAAATTTATTTCATCAGCCTAATTGAACTTATTTCCATACACCATTAGCTCACCACACAAAATATAGTTAGCACATCCATCATCTGAGCTAGAAATAAAATCAGGAATGAGAAAAACATGTGGCATATGTATGTTGCACTCATTAGTTAGAAAAAATTGAGACCCAATGCAACAATAAACATTGTCCAATTCACTGCCACACCTTGTGGAAATACCATCTAGCTGAGAAAAGCACTTGCACTCTACCTGGTGGCTCGTACCATTCACACTCTCTAGTTCCTCATCACAATCCTCAAACAAAGGATTAGAAACCACATGCAGATCTTTGTCAAATTCATTATTACAAAGGAGAGGCTGATCCAAAACACTATCCATATCAAATAGCACATTACAGAACATATTAATGTGACAACCCACATCCATGTAACACTGACCCTCTTCAAAGGGATAAATATAAGATTATGAAAAAGAGGAGTTCCCATCATCACTACATGAGGGCTCCATATCACTATCTCCCCCTATTCCTCATCAAATTCATTGCAAGAGATTGATCCAGATGAAACTGAAAAAGTGTCATTAAAAATTCACACATTAGTATCATTGCCATGAGATGCATGATCCATCAATCGTTTCTCACATGAAAAATCATATGGAGAAAAAAAATAGGCTGACTAATCAAAACTATCACAAGGCCTCATTTTATTTCTTCTTGGTTTAAAATTCTTGTATGAGCATCCCTTCTCCAACATGCCTATGAAACTCATCATTGTTTCCAATGAATTGACATCCTCACAGACAAATCCAAGAGATGAAAAAGTCTCACCTTTATCACAAGGCTGCATACTAACCATCATCTTGTCCTTAAATAAATCAGGACCATTCTGAAACCTTGGAGCTTCCTCCTCAACCAATTCTTGTCATATATCTTCTTGAGTATCCTCATGTGACAAAGATATGGGATGAGAAACATCATCCTCATCTGGCCATGATATGTAATCTTCATCCTCACTCTCACTATCAGAAAAGTTTGATGAAGCTTCATCGCTTGAGGTTTCACAATCATCATCTAAAGAATAACCTGCCTCCTCTTCATTTTCCACACCTAGCTACAAAAAAATTCTTCTCTGTAGCCTTATGACTAGAAAAATTAGTTTCCATTTAATTTGGTGTGTATCCCCTATATATATCTATGCGAGGTGCAATCACATTAGACAATTCTTTCCTAACCATGTTATCCTCAATATCAAGGGTAATCACTTCTTGTAGTAGAAACTCCTCATTCACATTATGTCTTCATACACGATCTACAACATGGTTAGGAGGATCAACAAACATAAAAACATCTTGACAATGACTATCACTTTTTGGTTCATATCTACCAACTGCTTCAGATATCTTATGACAATGATCCCTCTCAACTTGTTTTCCAAAATGCCTTGAGATGATTGCATACATTAGATTGTTTTCCATATCTAGGGTTTTCATAAAATCCTAATACAAAGTCTGAGGCTCCTTATCTCTCAAAAAGTAGGTCATCCTTTTTCCAAATGCATTTAGATAAACAACCAAAGCCATGGCATCATGGGGTCTACATTTCTCAGGGATTTGTTTAAATGTTCTAATAAATCTGAGATTAAATGTAGGAACAAGATCCTCATCTCCAATATGTACCGTAACAAGATCATTGATCAAGTCATAATCATTCACACATTCTCTAAACTGTACAATGTATCCTAGTTTCAACTCTTCCCATGAGTTGGTAGATTGAGGCAGCAAGAATGAGAACCAATCTCTTGCACCATTTGATAAAGTTTGTGCAAACAACTTCATAATAATCTCCTCATGATCCACCTCATAATAATCTACCAAAATACTGAAACTATCTAGATGTTTCTCATTTGTTTCCCCTTTCAAACCACTAAACCTATGCCAGTGATCTTTGACTTATGATGGAATAGAATATGGGAAACCATTGAAATTGATAGCCCCATACTGTGATAGCTAAATGTGGGCCTCTAATTTAGCCATACACCTCAACATGGTCATTATCCTTCAGTTACATATAGAAATGAATATAGATTAATTCATCCTGCATGTGTGAATGAATCGACCTGTTGCCTCCTAGTAGGCAAGAGTATGAGCTCGCTCTCAGATATTGCAAGCTCAGTGACTTCATCGAAGACCTAAATGAAGGATTTAATCTAGATGATTGAGATAAATGATTGATTAACTACATGCAAAATACAAATGCAGATTGTTGTTCATCCAAAGTTGATTAAGATTCATTTTAGAAGCACCAAATTGAAATATGAGAGATTCAGTTTTTAAGCCCAAAACAAAGTGTGCTCTAAGTTAGATTGTTTGCATACTTTGAAAGTAATAAACAACAATATAAATAAATGAAAGCTAAAATGATAGAAAGCTAAGATGAAAATGCAATATAATAACATTAGATAAAAAGTTAGGATCCTTTGTGAAGGAAAAGAGTTTCTCTTTTATAGAAATCTCTCTTGAATCGACGGTCAAGATCGAACAAAAAGAGTGGCTCAGATTCGATTGAAGAAGCACAATCCATGTGCAAGTGATGTGATTGGTCAAGAGAGTTAGTTGACTGAACTGACTAATCAGTTGTTTTTGAAACTTCCATATTCAGTTTTCAGTTAACTAAAATGTTTCCAAAATGATAAAGAGTGGAGAATCAGTTAACTAAGTGGAACTAGATTGTTTCCATTTTGATAATTAGTCAACTAAATTTGATGATGTCATATGAATTTTTTATAATTTAATTGATTTTGAATGCACATTTATGTTTTTATAATTAATTTAATTACTTTTTGATTTAATTGACAATTTTGTAATTTTTTTTAATTAATATGCCATAATATCAATTAAATAATAACATAAGATATATTTGCCAATGTATTGTGATTTTAGGAATTAATTATTTAATGAAGTAAGATGATCGATTAGGACCTAGAAATGTGATAGCTAAATGTGGGCCTCTAATTTAGCCATACACTTCAACATGGTCATTGCTCTTCAATCACATACAGAAATGGTCGATATAGATTAATTAATCTTGCATGTGTGAATGAATCAACCTGTTGCCTCCTAGTAGGTAGGAGTATGAGCTTTCTCTCAGTTCATCACAAGCTCAGTGACTACACCAAAGACCTAAATGAAGGATTTAAAAACTATGCTAAATGATCTAAGATAATTATGCAGATGCGATTAATCCAAAGCTAATTAAGATTCAGTTTTAGAGCACCAATTAAAGTGTGTAAGATTGATTTTAAAACACCAATTGAAATATTCTCTAAGATTAGATTTGCATGATTAACATAAAAGTAAACAACAATTAAAGCTATGCTAAGAATGCAAGAAAGCTAAGATGCAAATGCAGTATAATAACTTTAGATAAAACATTAGGATCCTTTGTGAAGGAAAATAGTTTCTCTTTTATAGAAATCTCTCTCAAATTGACGGTCGAGATCAAACAAAAAGAGTGGCTTAGATTCGATTGAAGAAGCACAATCCATGTGCAAGTGATATGATTGGTCAAGAGAGTCAGTTGACTGAACTGACTGATCAGTTATTTTGGAAACTTCCATATTCAGTTTTCAGTTAAGTGAAATGTTTCCAAGATGTTAAACAATGGAAAATTAGTTAATTGAGTGGAACTAGATTGTTTCAATTTTGATAATCAGTCAACTGAATTTGATGATGTCATATGCATTTTTAAAAATTTAATTGATTTTGAATGCACATTTATGTTTTTATAATTAATTTAATTCTTTTTTCATTTAATTGACAATTTTGTAATTTTTATTTAATTAATATGCCATAATATCAATTAAATAATTAACATAAGATATATTTTCCAATGTATTGTGATTTTAGGAATGAATTAATTAATCAAGTAAGATGATCGATTAGGACCTAGGGTTTAGGTCAGATCAGTTCAAATTTGATGAATTGTCTATTTGATCTAGGACTTAGGTTTAATCAAGATTAGGGTTTCTTGATTAATTGCTAAGATTGGGGGTCTAGGGTTTAGGTGACCATTTTTAGGTGATTACACATACAACCTATTCTTATATAGTTGTCGCATCTTAGCAGGCGGGATAATTAAAAATTGCCTCTCTCTTCCCTTTCAACTAGTGCTAACCACTTAATAGGGAAAAAAATTAAGGACATATTTTCATAGAATAAAGATCATTCAATGAAAATGAAATACGTAGATATTATGAAGATGCTAAAAATCACCTTCAACACTTTGTAGAGTCGCCACCTCCTTGTAGAGGAAAATTTTAACACAGTTGAGTAGAAATTCCCAACTCTAGCCTTCTTTTAAATTAACCAACTTACAACACACTACATATAGGGGTTCATATGATTCCTCTCTTGACTATTCTCATAGTGAAATGAGTCATATTCTATACAAGCTCCTGACGAGAATGCCTTTGCACTTTCCTAGGGATTGATTGCAAAATTATCTCCCCTACAAAAAATGACTCCACAAACCATATTTACATTATATACAAGGTCCCGTAATTGATTCTAGGTGGCCATGGAAGTTCAATCATAGGAAATCAAGTGGGGTGCATTTTTACAAGACTATCTCTGAACCAGGCAGAGAACTAGTGAAACTTGAGAAATTTACAAAATGATAACCAAAAGCACTAAAAAACCAAACCAATGCCACATAGAGTAACTACATAAAACAAATCAAAGTCTTGATGCATTAATTCAATCCTTTCAATTAATTAAATGATTGGATGAAGGCTCTATCACAAAATACAGTCCAAAATCCATCCTTCTCAAATCACAGTCTGTAAAATATCACTTCCAACCCTTACATTAGGGTTTATTTGACCTTATATAGGTTATCCCCTCCTGTTTAGACCCTTAGGTCAGGATTAGAACTTCATTAAAGCTCTTTCCTAGTTTTTAGGAAATGTTGTCATGACAACTTTGCAAAGTTAGAAAGTTGTCGTGAGCAACTTTTACAACTTTTGCCACTTTGAGATTCCAATACTCTCAATGGTTCAATTCTATTCTACACCATTAAATAAGACCTTAAAACTTTTAAAAACATCAAAATCACAAGTTTCACTCCATTTTGGAGTCTTGGTCAAACTTTGACCCTTTGTTGACTTTCCTAGGACTTTGACACTAGAGCTCAATTGGTCACACAAAACACTACCCTCTAAAATAAACACACACCAAAATAACCTTGGGAATTTATACCTAGTCCTTATTACCTTGTGGCTTGCTAAAACCACCTACAAGCCAAAATTTTGCAAAGCTCATCCATTAGACCTTAAGTTTCCCCTGCACCAATCATCATCATCATCATCATCATCATCATCATCATCATCGTCGTCATCATCATCATCATCGTCGTCGTCATCATCATCATCATCATCATCATCATCATCATCATCATCATCATCATCATCATCATCATCATCATCATTATCGTCGTCATCGTCGTCGTCGTCGTCATCATTGTCGTCATCATCGTCTTCGTCATCGTCGTCATCATCATTGTCATCGTCATCGTTGTCATCATCATCATCATCATCATCGTCATCATCATCATCATCATCATCATCATCATCATCATCATCATCATCATCATCATCACCATCATCATCATCACCATCATCACCACCACCACCACCATCATCATCATCATCACCACCACCACCACCATCATCATCACCACCACTACCATCATAATCTTCTTCTTCTTCATCATCATCTTCTTCTTCATCTCCATCTTTAGTAATTTCTTCTTCCATCACATTCTAGTTTATCGGCCTTCCTCTTGGATCATGTCTAACAACAAATGACCAACCCGATTTATGTGGAACCTCTAAGTAAAGAATTTCTCACATTGGCTTGGAAGAATATAGGGCTCGTCTCCAACTGGATCAAACAACCTTGTATTAATGATTGTAAATCCATTATCCTATTGAATAACATTTCTATCAGGATCATTTTGATTCAATCATAGCCTGTATCATTTGACGATGAATAGAACTAATTTGAAGGAGTTAAAGTTGCACTCAAGTATATCATCCAAGAAGCCATAGTATCAATTTTGAGATTGTTGAGGATGTATGTCATTTCTATATGAAATATTAGTGACCTCGAAGAATGCAATTATCCCAGAATCATAAGTTTTCTTCATGTCATCCAAATTTTTTATGCGAAATTTGTGGTCATGATACTACATAGTTTTGTGGTGCTTGACTTGCAATTTTTCAAGCATGTAAAAAATATTGGCATCATGAGTTGATATAAAACATATGGGTCATCATCAGTAATAATTTTTTATGTACCATTCTACCACTTAAAATATATGCTAGATCAATTACCATTGGAGTCACATTGGAATCTCCATTACGATGAGCTTCTCTAACCAATGAAGAAAAACCTTCGCATGTTAATGAGAAACCATTTTGTTGACATTGTTCAATCCATACCATCATCTAGTCAAGATTTTTTGCAATATACAAATGTATTGCATCCCACTCTGGACCTCAGGCTCCACCTACGTATGGCCACTATGATAGCGAGAGAGAATCCCTTAGCCTAGTCTAACATGAATGAGTCCATGTAGGTGCCACACATCTCTGAATGGTGCCTACGTAGCCCAGTAGACTAGGCCAAGTGGTACTTGTCTGAGTCCCTGCGATATTTCAAATACCAAAAAACAACCTCCAAGCCCCTCATTCTCACATTAATTGGCTACGAGAGTAGGAAAGTGGCTTGAAAGGAAACTCGATTGAGTTCCATGTAGGGGCCCCAATTTTTTTCTTTTTTTTTTATCATTTTTTTTAAACGTTTTTCCGTATAAATATGTAAAAATGATATTTTTTCACTTAGCATTATAATATATTGTTTTTTCTTGATTATTAAGAAATCAATGTTTTTAGGTTGTACTATTAAAGTTAAAAGCATATAATTTAGCCAAAACTTTTAAACTTAAACATAAACACAAACCTAAAAACATGTAAATCATGGAATATGAATGTATAATGCAATGGATGGAATCTTTTTGTTCAGATGAACACATGAATATTTTCAATGGGGATGCACACATGTATAAATTTATTTGAACTGTTTACTTTATGAACTATGGTTCAAAAGTGTTGCATGTCGAAGAAGTTTTATATGTTTAAATATTTAAATTTAAATGTAAATCAATGAATTAAGATGTTTGAAGTTAAATGTTTTCATTTGAAGTATGTATGTTTGAAGTTAGATGGATAAATTATGTTAATTTAATTTATTTAAAATTATTTTCAAAGTATGTGTGCATGTATATTATATATAGATTATTTTTTATTTATTTAAACATGTAATTTTTCAAAACACACACACACACACACACACACACACACACACACAAAGAGAGAGAGAGAGAGAGAGAGAGAGAGAGAGAGAGAGAGAGAGAGAGAGAGAGATCATGTATTCTATACATTTGTTTCTAGATATTAAGATATTTGAACTAAAAATAAATTTGTGCACATCTAGACATATGTTTATCTATAGATTTAAGTCTACTTTCAATTTAATTGAACTCTAATTGAAATCTAATATAAATTTAAAAATATCTAGATTAATTATTTGAAACCTAATTACATTCAATTGTTCATAGACAATTACAAATTACAAAATAGATCTTGATCAATCTATTCTTTATTGTACCAAACTATCAATATAATTTATTTTATATAGATAAATTGTGCAAAACCTAATCAATCCAATCAATTTCTAACTTCAATCTATTTAATTTAATCAATCTAATATAACGAGAATCAATATTTATTCAATCTATTTGAACAATCTAATCTATCTTTTAATCAACCTAATATGATGCCTTAAGCCCTTATGCACCCTTAAGCTCTAAATTATGATCCCTTAAGCCCTAAAATGACCTAATACATGTATATAAATTTTTATCTATTCAATTAATTGAAACTTAATTACATTCAATTGTACATAGATAATTATAGATTACAAAGTAGATCTTGATAAATCTAATCTTGATTGTACCATAGTATCAATATAATTTATTTAACATAGATTAATTATTTGAAACCTAATCATTGTAATCAATTTCTAGAATTTGAATTATTTTAATTTAGAAAAATTACACTTGTAATTTTCAAAAAAAGTGTCTTGATCTAGAAACTTTAATAAAGGAAACCAAACTATCAATCTAATATAATGTAGAGATGAAAATAATTTGAAACCTAATCAATCTAATTGAGCAATCTAATCAATTTATTAATAAATCTTAAGAACCTTAATCAATAGATAAAATCAATCTAATCTAATCAATCAGATAAAGTATTGAAAGGTGAGAATCAAATAAAATTCAAAAGCTAATCAATATAAATTAAATCTAATAAACATAGCTAATGGATTTAATTTAATCAATCTAATAAATTTCTAAAAACAATCTAAAGTACCGATCTAATATAACCAGAATAAATATTTATTCAATCTAATTGAACAATCTAACAAATCTATTAATCAAGCTAATATGACCCCTTAAGCCCTTTTATGCACCCTTAAACCTTAAATTATGATACCTTAAGCCCTAATATTACCTAATATATGTATATAAATATCTATCTAATCAATTAATTAAAGGGTATGTGCAGGATCATTGTATGCCAAAAAGTGGCGATGTGAAAAACAAGTCCTGATTGGTAGACTGATTGAAAAATATCTTTAACTTTCAAATTGTATAACATTTTTTAAATCTGAAACATGTGTCACATTATATGATCCACCTACTATAAGAAAAAAAGAAAAAAAAATTCAATTTGATTAAGTTTAGACTAAGTTAAGGTGGTCAGACACGGGAGTTTTTATATTCTGGAAAAGTTGTAGAAGAAAAATCATAATTAATTATTTACTTGGAAAAAAATTACAAAAAATATGCGTCACATCCATACATGAGTCTACTACTTATATATAGAATCTAGTAAAAAAATATTATTATTTGATTGTGTTTAAGGTGGTCAGACATACACATAGTTCTTATCTTTTTAGTCCTGATTGATAGACTGATTGAAAAATAGCTATAGCTTTCAAACAGTATAATATTTTTGAAATCCTAAACATGATTCATATTCTATGCTTGTCCTACAACAATAAAAAATTAAAAAAATTTCAATTTGATGAAGTTTAGACTAAGTTAAGGTGGTCAGACATGAATTTTTTTATATTCGGGAAAAGGTGTTGTAGAAAAATCATAATTAATTATTTACTTAGAAAAAAATTTAAAAAAAATATGCTTCACATCCGGACATGAGTCTACTACTTATATATATAATCTTGTAAAAAAATATTATCATTTTATTGTGTTTAAGGTGGTCAGACATACACCTACTTCTTATCTTTTTCCTGAAATTTTCATACTACAACATTTAAATTTGAAATTTCACCATATAGAATTTTTTTTTTTTTAAATGGCTTATAGAAAAGAAGCAAAATTCAATTTTCTACAGATTTTATTCTTACACATTTTTTATATAAGATTGATAACCTGCTCGAATTTTTACGTCAACTTTCCTAAACCTGATTTTCTAAATTTTCATTGCCACTTAAGGGCCTGGTTTGGTATACCATGATCTTGCACATACCCTAAAACCTAATTATATTAAATTGTACATAGATGATTACAAGTTATAAAGTAGATCTTGATCAATCTAATCTTGATAGTAACAAAGTATCAATATAATTTATTTAATATAGGTAAATTATTCAAAATCTTATCAATCTAATCAATTTCTAGAATTTGAATATATTTAATTTACAAAAATTACTCTTGTAATTATCAAACAAAGTCAATGTAAAAATTAAGATGAGGAGTGATCGAGAGTGGGAGAGCGTCTATGGGTGAGCTGGGTCAAGGGTTCAGATAGAGTACTAGAGGCACATGCATGTGTAGAGATTGAGCAGAGAGCCTCAAGAACATACAAAGAAGTATAGCCAAAAATATCAATCTGCCAATTCCCAGTAGCATCAAAGGTAGTTTGCTCAAATTTTTTCCAAACTCTTTCATCGACCACCCATTGTGTAACCTGTCGGGCTTTGTCAAAATTATCATAAGACAAGTGGTTTTTAGTCATACCCTTTTTAGCAGAAGAATAATCAGGAGGATGCAAATGATTTGTCCAGATAGGGAAATAAATCTAATTTTAAGAATATTTTCAGAGGGAAAGCCATAGTTCAACCAGCAAAGCCCTTTTTTGTTAACCCCCATTTCCACCTTATGTCAAATTCGCAAAGCAATGTGCGGAAGGATCTATTCCTGGTATAATAGAATTTTATTCTGTAGAAGGATACTTCCAACTGCCAAGGTTTTTCTTTCTATGAGTAGGGGGAATCTTCCATTCAAGCAATGGTGAAACTCCAGGCTCCTTAGATGTACTTAAGAGCGCCTCCAAAGCCTGAAAATTTAAAAATATGCATCTAGGTGGGAAAAAATTCTACATCATTCTCATTCCCCACTCATCAAAACAAATCCTATTAGTACACGAGATAGGAAGAGTGCTTGAATGATCAAACATAAACAACCAGTTTTTGACATTTGCTACAGAACTCCTCATGTATCTCCAAAAGAAATGCTCAAACTTCTAATATCATATCAGACAAGCATGTACCAATGAAGGGAAAAAAAACACAAGTACAGGGTGAGATTCCAGTGCCGTGGATTCACAATACAAATAGTAGAGTGCCCTTTAATCCAAAAAAACCCAACCAAACCTGGCAACCCAAGAAACAACTAGTGCATCCCGAACACGATAATCACTTGACGGATGATTTGAGAGCCCCAAGAATCGATCAAAATTCAATCAATATCACTCTCTTAGAGCATATGCTATAGAACCATGTTGATTATCTTTGGCACACAACCCTTATTGGTAATTGTTTTTCCAATGCTTTATTATTTCCAGCAATTAGAATGTGGGCTCTTCAGCATTGGGTAGAATTGAAAGATATATTCACATTGGGCTCCAATTTTGGATTTTGTGTTGCTATATTTGAGTAATGGCATGGTTTTTTTTACAATGATTTGGTTTCCAAAATTTAAACCAAACAACACTGCTTGTAATGTCTACCTATTCTGGAATGCCTTACCAATGTTGCCTTTGGAACATAAAGATATAGAAATCATAGAAACACTTGCTAATCCAATTGGTATTTTCATTAAACATGATATCATCCCATTTGAGATCCCACACAGTGATATTAGAGTTTTGTTACTAATTTATTCTTCAAGGGAAGTGCCAAAACAGATCTAGATTCAATCAAAATGGGGTGTTTGGGATTAGAGGATTGGCTTGCAGAGTGTAGAGACTGTTCAAAAATATTAGGAAAAAATTGGTCATTTTACTTCACAATTCCATAACACATCCATTTTAGATTAATGGTATGTGAAGAACATTTCTCTAGCTCACTCCTTTGTAGGATTTGGGAAGAGAAACATGGGTTTAAGGAAGATATAGTCCCATAGATATCAGTTTTACAATCATCAATAAGTACTGGTCAACCCAACACATGTTCTTATTCATATAAAGTTTCTATATATTTATTCTTTGCACTAAATTTTATCTTCATACTCTAGGATAAGATAAGAAATGCAAAAGCTATTAACTATTAAAAAGTGGAGTCACCTGAACAAAACATCAACAATATTGTCCACCAATTGATGTTTCATGAATCCCCCATTAATATGTCAGATTTGCAGGATGTTTTCAATCATAGGGTTGTTGCTACCTTCAGAGATAAGAATCTTTTAGAGCATACAATAACTGACATGGTTTCTAAAATGATTCATGAAACCCTAACTGAGGACGAAGCTATATTTAATGATGACCAAAGCTTAATAGGTGAGGGAAAATTAAGGCTTCATACTTTCACAGGGACTCAGACTCATAGAAGAGAATTTTAGATCTCAACATATTGATGCCCCTAGAAGTGTCTAAAGACATTCAAAGTGAATAAAAAAGAAAAAAGAACACCCAAAATTCTCAGAGTGACTCACAAAGAAAATAGAGCACCAAAAATTTCCAAGATCATCAAGAACAGCTCACACTTCCTCGGGATATTACCTCCCATAAACCCCTCATGGTGCAAAAGTATCAGGAGGGGAATGAATTTATACATGATCTAGTTGGGGAACACCATGCTATGGTTGAGATGCTTGGGAAGCTTCTTATTTCACCCCATTCTGAGAATGTAAGCAGGGATGATTTTAGTGACATAGAGGGAAGTGATCACCAAAAGTGTATAGATTTATAGAATCTAGAGCTCATCATACCATTAGGTGGCTATGATCATAACCACATCTTATGAATTGATCAAACACTGAGACAAATAGTGTAGGATACAACAAAACCTAGAAAGAGGGGAAGGAAACTTAAGAGTGTGCAAGCTATGACAGAAATTGCAGCAGGTATTCAGTCTACATTGGATGATAAATTCACACCAACAAAAAGAGTGACAAGGAGATCTAAGGGATCTCCTTGTCAAAAATGAAGATTTCCTCATGGAATTTCAGATGTTTGAATGCCTTTGACAAAAGATATAGAATCAAGCATGAGTTGGATTCTATAAAAGTTGATATTATTCTAATCCAGGAAACTAAGATGTCACAATAAATGTTTGAAAAAAAAAAATTGGAAATGGACTAAATGGCACTCAATTCATAAGCAGGGTAATGGATCCTCTGGTGGCATTTCTATTTGGTGGGATCCTAAAACAGTCCAATGACAGATTATAGATCAAAATGAAAACTACCAAATTATAAAAATCAAGGTTTTTGATTTATCTTTCATACTAATTAATGTATATGGACCCATGGAAACTCATGAAAAACTCAGATTGTGGATGAATCTAACACATAGTATCCAATCCCAAAACAATCAACACATCATTTTAAGATGTGACTTTAATTCTATTTTGAAAGCTTCTAAAAAAATGGAGGTGTTTTCCCTCTCGTCAAAACTATTCAAGAGTTCTCTAATTTTGTTGAGGACAACAATCTGATGGATATTGAATCTACAAATGAAATTTTTACATGGATGGTCAAACGAGCCAACTTCTCACATATTGCAGTCTGATTGGATAGATTCTTAATATCCTAGGAATGGAAACTAACTAATTATGCTTTTCATTCTTAAATCATGGCCACGCCTGGTTCAGATCATCTCCCAATTTCTCTTCATATGTAGCTACCCATGGCTACTGAAGGGTTTAAGAACCAACCAACATTTAAATTTGAAAAAATATGGCTCTGACATACTGAACTTTTACCCCTTCTGCAGAAATAGTGAATTAGCACTCCTAGATGTGTAGGAACTAAAATGCACCAATTTGCAGCAAAACCAAAACATGTCAAAAAACACATCAAAAAGTGGAATGAGCTAGTTTTCAAAAACATCTTCATAGAAAAAAGATCGTTAAAAACCAATTGATGGATATTTAAGAGTGATCAATTAATCTGGGGATAAATAATGACAGTTATGTGAAGCAAAATCAATTATAGTTAGAATGGGAAGAAATGCGCAATAGAGAAGAAGTATATTGGCATCAGAAATCTCATGAATTATAGTTAAGAGAGGGAAACAAGAATACACAATATTTTCATGCCTCTGCAAAATAGAAAAGAACAACAAACCAGATTTTTTACATTAATAAAGCAGATAATAGGACTACAATTATAGATGCTCAAGGGATTCAAGATGACCGAGTTCATTTTTTCTGAAAACCTTCTTGGACCAATGAATTACCCACTACAAGAAGACCAACAAGTGTAAGAAATTCTACAAGTTATCCCATCACTTGTTACAAATGCTGATAACATTACATTAATGACTCCATTTACATTGCTAGAACTCAGGAATGTTGTATTCTCCCTACCCCCGGACAAATCTCTTGGACCAGATGAATACACGGCTCTATTTTATCAAGATTGTTTGGAATTTCTTGGATGGGAACTTCTTGGAGTTATTGAAGAATCAAGGAAACATGGGACAACTCTATCATCCGTGAGTGGAAACATATTCATGTGCTTATTGGCTGGGGCAAAGAAAATAAGCAAATAAACCAAATTGAAGGGAGCATGTACATTGGATCTCGCCTCAATGGGGGCTTGTTAAACTCAACTTTTATGGTCCTTTGAGAGGTAATCCAGGCCAGTTAGGGATTGGGGTATGCATTATGGGTCATCAAGGAGTAGTCTTGGTTGTTAAATCATCTCCTCTGCCTCTAGGAACAAACAATATAGCAGAAGAACATGTCTTATTTAATGGTTTAGTCTTAGCTAGAAAATGTGGATTCAAAAATATACATGTAGAAGGGGATTCTATGATTATAATTAATGCATCCATCAAACGCAAATCACACAATTGTAAATTAACATATATTTTACAAAAAAATCTATATGTTTATTGACACATTTAAATTGATATGCATCTCCCACACATTGTGAGAGGGAAATTCCTTGGCGGACTACCTTGCAAATTTGGGTTGCAAAGTATTGAACCATGAGGATACTAAACCACGGGAATTCATCATGAATTATTGCGCAATGCAAAGAATAATTGAAAGTGACATGCAGGTTAATAGGGGAGAAATAGAGCAATAGTTGGATCACAAGCATGGGATATTCTGGAGTTGGCAATATTTCAGCTGTTTAATATGTTCAATCTACAAATATGTCATGTCAAGGATACGCATACCAAACTTTTGTAATCTTGGTTGACTGGTGGTGTACCCAGACTAGGTAAGGTTATTTTATAGCAACCCACTTTCCTTTTATAATCCACATCATTACACCCAAACCACATAAATATATAGGTAGAGACAATGTAATGGGCATATTCACATGGTGTGAGAGTCATTTAATACAACACACAAACTTAATGAATCCCATGTGACTACAAGACACACGGACACATCACAATGGTGGCTGATTGTGTGATCAAAAGATGGAAAGTGGGAAATTATGTGATTAATTATGCAAAAAACTCATAGAATTGGAAAATACATCACCTTACGCATACAAACGCATGAGTTTTCCAAAGTATCCTATCATTATCATTTTTAAATACAAGGCATAGTGTAATGTTCATAAAAGCACAATGAAAGCTCATTTGTATTGAGGTTTTTGGAATTACAATGTGAAGAGGCTTCTGAACCATGGCACTATTTTGAGATGTGTACACAAAGTGTGAATCAGTTGGGTTGCTTCATAAGGAAAATTTAAAAAAAAATTATCGAATCTTTCTATTTCTGAGGAAATAGAGGAGCATCTTCTAGCTAGGGTTGAGGATCTTCAACTAACCTATATTTTTATGTGTCATATCCTAGTCATTCAAAGGTCCATTCGTAGAATAATAGGTGAGCACATCTTAATTCCATGATCAAAGAAAGTCACTTTCCCTTCTCAACCGCTGTCAATATTTTTATCAAACTCGATGGACCTACTCCAATCAGTGGATTTACTGGTTCTCATTGCAAATAAGGTGGTCCAACCACATTTCCTCAGGGATAATTGGCTTATTCTTTGCATTAAAAAGTATAATCTATGGTCAGGATGTTCTCTGGTGGGTGGGTTGTTTACATGACAACAGTTGATGGCAAAGCATGAATGTTTGATAGTTTTTGAAAACATCAAAAAATGGTTGGAAAGATAGAGTTTTAGATATATTAAATCCATTGTATAGGCTATTGATAAGGAATTGGGAAAGGAGATAGCCACAAACGTAAAGTGAATGATATATTCCTTGCTAGATATATTGACTTCCCCCAATATTGCTTTGAGAACACTCATTCATATAGTCAACCAAGATAACAGAACAGAGGCTTTACAGTTGCCCAACAGTGTTCTAGATTTGAACCTCTTGTCAAGTGCAGATCTTTCTTCAAATGATAGCCTTCTGCTACAAGGATTAGTACATGAACTATTGGCATAAGAAAAAGATGGATGGATCATTGATATTCCCAATCCCCCTCAAGATGGATGGAAAAATGCCTGGGATTTAGAGAGGCAGAATATTGTGCAATTGCAGATGGAAATAGAAGATATGGAAGAATAAAGCAAAAAATTTGAGGTTTACTTTTTTTGGGTGTCAATTTTGAATAGATATGGTTTTTTGAAGAATGCAGATATCAATTTTGATAGAAATTTTTGAAAAATCTCAATTATCCCCAAAGTTGAAAAGTAACTCAATGGTTATCACTTTTTGACTTGCAAGTTGATATATTTGTATAGTTTTTTATTTCCTACTTGTATACATGTAATCGACTAGGATTCTAGGTTTTCTTCACTGATTCTTTCCTAGTTGAGTCTTTGAATCAGTTGAAAATTAATAAATATATACAGTGGCTTGTCCACTTTTGTTTAAAAAAAAAAGTCAAACAAAGTTTCTTGATCTAGAAAATTTAATAAAGGAAACCAAACTATCAATCTAATATAATGCAGAGACCAAGGGAAAATAATTTGAAACCTAATCAATCTAATTAATTTATTAATAAATCTAAAGAACCTTAATCGATAGATAAAATCAATCCAATGTAATCTAATCAATTGAAAAAAATATTGAAAAGTGTAATCAATTAAAATTCAAAACCCAATCAATATATATTTGATCTAATCAACATGCCTAATCAAATTAGTTTAATCAATCTAAAGTATTACTCTAATATAACTAGAATTAATTTTTATTCAATCTAATTGAACAATCTAATCATTCTATTAATCAAGCTAATATGACCCTTTAATCCCTATTATCCACCCTTAATCCCTAAATTATGATCTTGTAAGCCCTATTACGGACCCTTAAGCCCAAAATTATGACCCCTTAAGTACTAATATGACCTAATACATGTATATAAACTATCTAATCAATTAATTGAAACCTAACTACATTTGATTGTACATAGATAATTACAAATTGCAAAGTAGATCTTGACCAATCTAGTCTTCACTATACCAAAGTATAAATATAATTTACTTAATATAGATCAATTATTTGAAACCTAATAAATCTAATCAATTTATAGAATTTAAAGAGATTTAATTGAGAACAATTAAACTTATAATTTGAAACAAAATATCTTAATCTAGAAACTTTAATAAAAGAAACCAAACTATCAATCTAATATAATGTAGAGACCTTGAAAAAAATTTGAAATCTAATCAATCTAATTGAACATTCTAATAGAATTGAAAGGCTAAAAGAAAATAATGTACTTACCCACCCACCCATCATATCTGATCTAGTGTTGTGAAGCATTTATCCCATAATTTGCACGATTATCAAAAAACATGTTGAAACAATGAGCCATATAGCTCCTATCATGAACCCTATCATCACTGATATAGAAATGAACCTCCTTGATGATAATACATTCATTTTGATATATACTTTTTATCTCATCCAAATCGAATTGTGCATGTCTATCAGTCACATGCACAGATATTGCAACTTTCTTAGAATGATAATATTAACTTTGGAGATCTGATTGAGGAGAAAATCTATACTTCTCCACAAAGTCTACAACTAAAAGAATACTACCAGGTGGGAAATAATTTTTTGAATCATGAAACAATTTAGCTTGCCATCGTGCACCATGACAATGTTTTATATGGGGATAAATCATAGATCAAAATATGTCCATGAACAGAAGGTCTTCATTTGGTATCTATTATATTCAAATCTCTTCCACTAGACTAGTTTTGTAACATCAATATTACCAAATTATAAAGGAAATTTCTATTAATTTCTATAGTCATTGCATTCATTTTTTATACAATGGACATTGAATTCATTTGAGTCTTCTTATTTATCAAATAAAATGTACTTCATAGATTCTATTGTACTTCCAGGAACCATATCTAGATTAAGTACTACCATAATCTTTGTATATGATTGCAAGTATAAGTAATCAACATGATTTCAAGAAAAACATGTTTCATAAACCTTATTTATGTGTATGAAGTAATCGCACAACATCTCAAACATTCTCTAATGTATTTTCACATCTCAGAATTCTTGCTTGAATGCTTCAAATAGTTCACTTTATGTAATATCAAAAAAGTGTTTTGGATTTGAAATCTTCATACTGGTCTCTTCATCTTCCATCTATATAGTCTCTCTTCTATTGGAATAAATACAAGAGTGGTCGGTCAAAAATTCAATGACCCATCTTAAGAAATTATGCCTTTTTTAGGAGCTCTACAAATCTGTACCCAATTATTTTCAATGTCCATATCCAATATATTTCTCTTCCAAATATATCTTTTTACAGTTCTTTGAGATATCATGAGTAAATCAAAAATTTCTCAAACTTGATTTCTATGTGTCAATCTCTTACTAGAAATCATAGTCATCAATGCTCTATGAGCAACATTTTAATCTGGTCCTCCATCTGTCATATTAAAAATGTTCAATGCATCTTGTAAATTTTTAATTATTATTTCTTTTACTTGACGTATTGCACTTTCCCTATTATCAACACCCAACAAATCCAAAATTGGATTCATTTCTCTTTTCCTGAATAACTTTACAAACAATTTTTCATTTCCATCAAAATATTTATCCTTCAAATATTCCTTCCACATTTTTTTGAGATGCAATTTAATAGTTCTTTCAGGTGCTAGGTGCTCTGATGCAATTTGAGTGATAAATGATTCCTTGTTCATCTCCATCAAATTTTTCATTGTAGGATAAATATGTATACCTCGACTACGACCAATATCCTCCCCTAGTTGAGTTTCACCTTCTTCAACATTGATAGGCTCGTCTTCAACATCAACTGGTTTCTCTTTGATATTCACAATTATTTTTAAGACCATATTCACACTGCTCAAATATAAGGAAGAAAAAAATAATTGTGAATATGGCCTTAAAAATAATTGTGAATTTGGTCTTAAAAAAATTCTTTAATCCTTCTTGACAACAAACATGCCTTCACACTCCTCCAGAAAGAAAATTCCTTTGTAGCTTCCCAAAAAAAATACCTCCTAGCTTCACAAAACCCTTATATTGTTAAATAAGGAATCAAATTCACAAATATGATCTTTAATTTTTTCATTTCTTTTATGACCATATTTCCTTGTTCTAGTCCTTTTATTCCACATTGCTCAAATATAAGGAAGAAAAAAATTTCTTTAATCCTTCTTGACAACAAACATGCCTTCACACTCCTCTAGAAAGAAAATTCCTTTGTAGCTTCCCAAAAAAAAAACCTCCTAGCTTCACAAAACCCTTATATTGTTAAATAAGGAATCAAATTCACAATTATTGAATTTTTTTTTAGAAAAACTTATAAATATTCCCTTCTCTTTGAAAGGGTGGGTCACCCACGTGATCACTTGCGAGGGGGTGAGCCCTAAGGGTACTTGACCTAGTAGGACTTAGCCAAGTCTGACTTGACCTAGTTAGACTTGGCTAAGTCTCCCTAGGTGGCATGCCATGTTGACAACCAAACCCCCAAAAACACAAAAAAAAATCTAGAATTTTGTACTTCTGCTATTTCATTCTCTTCTCAAAATTGAAAATGTCAATAAATCAAAAGTATCATTTTCTAGATCTGGAAACTATGATTCTAGACATATAAATTTCATATTATTTCAATTACAAAATGTTGAACAAATTCACTAAAAACTGCATGTAGGTATATTAAGTTTCGAGAAATCCTGGATTCAGAAAATATAAAAAGATGCTAAATCAATTAATAAATTTTTAAAATCATATACAGCACAAGAGAACAGATTTGTGTTCAAGAATATGTAATTTATTTTGTTTTTGGTATTGTTTTGATAAGGGAAAACTGGCGGGAGAAAAAAATTGTTGATTTCACGTAATTTCAACTTTGGATATTTATAATGGGCAAACTATAGATCAAAAACACTTTTTTTCTTTTTGTCTGCACAAGCTATACATGTCATAAAAAACATATTCTAAAATTGGAGGAAAAATAATTTTTTACTTATAATGATTTGGTGGGAAGTCAACCCCGCGATTCATAGTATTTTTTAGGAAAGAAAAAATAGACCTAAAATTTTTAAAAAAAAAAAAATTTGTTCAAATCTTTAAAAAAAAAATTTAGACATAAAATTCGTCCTATTCCACATATTTCATTAGTTTACATCATGTTTAAATTCTCAACAAAAATGTGACTTTTATGCCCTTGAAGTTTTATAATTTTGGTGTTGTTATCCTTTTCCTTTGTAAAAGGGTGACAACTTATTATGATTTTACGCCTCATAAAATTAATAGGTGCATTAGACAATCCAAAAAGAATCACCAATAACTCATGCTATCCTTCATTTCTCTTAAATGTAGTCCTCCACTCATCTCCTTCTCTAATTCTGATATGATGATACCCACTCTTTGAGTCTGTCTTTCTGAAATATTGCTTCCACTCAAACAATCCATCAAATAATCCATCCTTGGTAAAATAAATTGATATTTAATTGTAATCTGATTGACAGCTCTTGAATTATTAAACATCCTACATTGTCCATCCTTCTTTTGTGGTAATACGGTAGATAGTGTACATGGACTTAAACTATCTCTGTAACCGTCTCTACAAAAAATCTTGCACTTTCCTATTGAGTTCTTCATTCTCTATCAGTGTCATCCTATATGCTTCTTTATTAGGAATATTATCCCCTCGTATCAAATCCATGCAATGCCTAGTATCCTATATGATCTGATATGATGTCAGCATATTCATGTAACAATCTAGTAATTTCCTTAAGATTTTCTTCTACCAACACATTTTGTTAGTCTCTTTAGCTACTAAATAAAAAAACACATCATTATGTTTCATTCCATCCAAAAAATTTCTACCTTCTAGTATATAAATTATTTCACTAGTACACACTTCCCTCTTAAGAGGATCCCCTAAAGGTAATACATTTTGTTTTATCCCATTAGAAACAATAGTGTAAACATTCTTTCTACCATCATACATAGCTTTCATATCATATTGTGGTCTAACCAACAAGATATGACACACATCCATATGCATATTATCACAAATAACCTAATCATAATACTTCCCAGTCTTGAATTTAAGTAGGAATTGTTCACCTACCAGTACCTTGTATTCATCTTGTATCCATGTAATATGATAGGCTTTAGGATTGTCCATCCTTTGCAACTCCAATTTTTCAACCAACTCCTATGAAGAAAGATTATCATAACTACTACCATCTATGACCACATTATACACCTTTTTCTACCTTACATCTTATTCTAAACAAATTCTTCTTGAGTATATACTTCTTCTCTTGTTCTCTATGGTATAAGATTCTCCTAGTCATCAAGGTTTCACTTTCCTCTACTTGATTTTCAATAAATGTTGTCCTCCTACTGCCTTATGTCCCCTTCTTAGAGTTATCTTTCTTGCAATAAAAGGATATATGTCCTACTTCACCACATTTGAAACAACTGCCACTAAACTTTCTCCTTTCAACACTACCTTATCCTTCATTTCGATAGGAACTCTTATCAATCCTCCTATAGTGATCATTGTCCTTAACTTCTGATTCCATTTTTTCCCTAATTTGCAGAAGATGTGCCTCTACCTCTTTGGAATCTTCCTCCTCTACCTCTTTTTACTTTCTCATGCCTTCTATTCATCTTCCCTTTATCCTTCAAATCCCACTTATAAACCTTTTCCACACTCTTAATATGCAATAAACCAATTTCATCTTGTATGGACATCCTCAAACAATTAAGATACCTAGAAACTTGTTCAACCTCATCATCTATATGACTTGGTATGATAATCAACTTATAGAACTCCTCAGTATAAATTTTAACAGTTAGGTATCTTTGCTTCAAGTTCTACAAATTTCTAAACAAATTTACTTGGTATTTTTAGTCAAGAACTTAGCCTTCAACTTATTCAACATCTTATCCCAAGATTTTATCATGTTCTTACCCCTTTCTTTGTCCATCAATCTGCAAATGTTTCCACCAAAGGGATACATACCCTTTAAACTTAGTTGAGGCATACTTTACCTTCCTGTCTTCATTAATTCCTTCAAGTTAAAAATAATTTTCCATATTTGTGATTGAATCTATCAAGTCTTCAACATCTAGGTTCTAATGGTAGTCAGGTGGGTTGAAATGAGGTCATTGATTAACATTAGCCAAGGCTCTAATGAACATTTCCTCCTCATAATTCAACTTTGGTTATGCCTCATTATTTTCTCCTTCCACTGTTGGTTCCTAATTTTATTCATCTCCCTCATCAACACTTGCAACTTCTATATATTGCCCTCTCCTTTGACCAATCTCTATTACTTCCAATCTAGCATAATTGTTTCTCAAAAAATGTAAGACTGCCAAGCCAAGATGGATAGAATTAAAGATCAGCCTTCTATTATCCTCATAAAATCATTTACAATTGATCTTCAACATGAATTCTCACATCCTAAGCATACATGCCTGATTATGATCAGTAAAGTTGTTACAAACCCTACCCAAATAACACCAAATAATCTTATGAAAATCACATATCCTTTAATAATAAGTCCATAAGATTATAAAGAAGTCACAATATCAATTGGTTTAGAAAATATCAAACTTCCCGATAATTAATAAAATATGTTACAACAATTAGGTCATGACCCAAATCATCTGGAATAACCTCCAAAGAAACAAATAAGAGATGTGAGAATACAAAAAATTCATCCTCAAACCTAATAATGAGTTGGCACGATGGCACATGGAGATTCCAATTAGAAGATCAGAAACAAGATTAGAAATTACAACAAATGACTAAGAAAATGAAGAATAGTAAATTCTTTTGTGAAGAATCTATAAACTACCATGTGTGAGGAATCCAAATGATGTGTGATCATAGGATAAGGTCCACCACAAATACACAAACATACTGTAGTGACCGCAACACAAAAGAATAACCACATGTCGACCACTAATAGGAAAGTTTGACTAATCAAGTAGGAAAAAAAATAGCTTTGTTTGATGCAAGAATGTTAAGATCCCAAGATGCTCTTTCATCAATAATATTCTTCAAACATAATGAAATATATATTCAAAACCCTATCTAATGTGTTGTTGGGCTTCGATTTTTTATTTGTGTAATTGGAGCATCTTCTTCTATTTATCTTTCAGGCTACTATTATTTTTCTATTGGTAGGGCTACTATTTATTAATGCCTTTTTGCGTAAAAAAATTATTTTAGGGTTCTAGATCCAACGAGAATCTATTTTAAAATAGTTTCAGGGTCCATTCAAAACCTACTTGATCATCAATCAAAAATATCATGAAAGATGTCAGCCTAATCAGCCTTTCCTTTAACATGGCTATAGGTTATGAATGAGGTACCTTTGATGATAACTAAGAACAAACTTTTATAATAATCATCATTACTCTTATCTTGATCAATTTTAGTCATAGTAGAAGATATAGATTTTTCATTTTTCATTGCATTATCTTTTAGGACTTGAGCTTTCTCATCTATCATTTTGATACCATCAGAGCTACTTTGCATCGATGTCCTACAATAGGGTCCTAAATAATAATCAATGGAATTTGTGCTTTGTTAAACCACATTTTTGTGTCAATGGATTCCATTCATAATTGGTCTTTTTCGTGTATATTTAATTAATAAATATTTAAATATATAACCTTTATAAATTTACTTTCAAGAGGTCCACTTTAATTATGGGTGTACACATTAAATTATTTCCTCCAATTGTATTTAATTAATTAATTTCAAATATAGATATTTTTTAATTCAATGTCATTAAATCTCCATAAGGACCCTTTCATTATAGGTGCCTCCTTTTACTTATTTAAATCATTTATCACCTCTTGCATATAAGCCATATTTCATATAGGCCCCATTTCAAATTAGGTGGCCTTTTTTATTTATTCCAAATTCAAACTTTGATTTTTTGTGCATTTTGGGTATTACATTACCCCCAATGAATCACAATTAAATTTTAAACCTATATTGGTTATAACTAGGTATCCCATGAGGCACAAGGAAAAATAGGTTTCCCTCTACCTTTGGAGTCACCTTGTTTCACTTAAATGTATCCAAAGTTTAAATTAGACAAGACCTTGGGTTTTTAACAAGATACTCAAATCCCCATTTTCCATCTCCAAGGATTGAGTCTTTAAAGGGATTAGAGAGGTATAACATAAATTCTATATCTCTCATTATGACATCCATTATCCGCTATAAATTTATCTATTCATGCATTTAAGAAATCAAGCATTCATTCAAGTATTCAATTCGAGGAGCTAATTCACATTGATATGCATCTCAAGCATGGAATAAAAGTACTAAAGGATACTCCAAGGAATTTTTTAAGGCATACATGATCTTGTTATCCTAGATGAAAGGTCAAGAGAATATTTAAAACTCATACAATAATCTTCATAAGGAATCTTACACTTCTAAAGGTGTAATTTATTATGAATCCTCTACTGCTAATAACATGATTTTCCTTTTATGAAATTTCAATTAAATATAAAATTTAACTACTGTAACCACCTGGATTTGGTCTGCTCTGACCATAGACCCTATTTTCCCTAAGTGTGATCATACCCCCAATTATGTCTAGACAACTCTTTGATCGGCTGGCATAATTCATTCAAATCAAATTTAATCTCCTCAGTGATTTAATCACTAAATTTTATTAATCACCTTAGCCAATCAATTCAATAAAAAATCAATTCAAATCAATACCTGGCTAAGGTAATTAATTTAAAAGGAATTAAATAAATCCAAATTATATCTAATCACTTGCAAAAGCCTATCTTCTAGCCTAAATTAATCTAATTAATTGGCTATAGTCCTAATAAATTATATAAAGCAATAGAAAGCTTAAATAATTAATATTCCTATTTTTGAATGAATATATTTAATATAATTCATTTCATTAATATTCTCCTAAACCCTAGCCTAACCTATCTCAACCACCTAACCCTGGGTTCAAACCCATCCCAACCTATTTGCCCCATGCCAAATCTAATCCTAATCTTAATCCTATCATAACCCACTTCCTAATGAGGTCACATTCCTAAATTTGTGATTAGGAATCCGACCCACTTGAGAAATTCAATTTTCTCAAGCTTGATTTCCTCTAAGTCCACCTTCTCAAGTTTTCTTCTTACACCCACGCCATGCTTCTTAAATGCTCCCATTAATGTATTATTAATGGAGATTCCTCAAGCCCATGCCTCATGAATTCCTTTGGCATTTATTACTCTTACACCTCATTAAGGGGTTTTACAACTCCATTAATGACCCGTGTCCCCCCTCTCTCTCTCTCATCATTTCTTCTCTAAACAGAATGAGTTTTTGAGCTCAAATGGCCTTTAATTTTAGGATTAAATGTATTGTTATGTTGTTTAAATTAATTATAAATCCATATTGCATTGTAGTTTTAATATTATGCATTGTTATTATCATGTTTTTTAGAGCTAATATGCATGTTTAATGATCATTTACACTAGTTTTGATTAAAATCTTCCATCCTTAGGTTTTATATGTCACTGATTTGTGCATAATCTGAGGTTAAGATTATGTCATTCTTTAAACTCCTAGATAGGAAGCAATAGATCGATTTTAGTGTTTAGCTTGAAACCCTTTCTTTTTAATTTTTTTTCACTAACATAATGATCTATTGAAATGTTGTGTCGTAGGTAATGGGTGCACTATTTCACACACATTTCTAGTGCCCACCGTGGGGTTTGATTTCAGATTTTGCCTCATTTTGACTTCATTTTTCACTAATTTATCTTCCCAGAATTTAGGTCTAGGTTTGTTTCTAGTAGCAGAAGCTTGCATCCGGGATACGCCCTCATACCATAGAAATCAAGGCTCACATCTAGGATTTCCTTAGTCATTTTTAGTATAGGCTCACATCTGGTAAACATTCTATCACATCTGGTAGTAGTGGCTTGCATCTAGTTTTTGCATCATTTCCTGTAATTCTTGATCGCATCTGGTTGAAATTTTTGTGAACTTCATTGCCTAACCCCTAACACTTTAAGTAGTTGTTGATTTAATGTTTTTATAGCATAACGAGTGCTTGTAGGTTGTTGAAAAGGAAGTAAGAAGACTTGGCTAATGTGTGTGTTTGCAGGTGTTTTTAAATTGATTTCAGTACTAACCATTTACAAAGCGTCTTCAAAACTTTACACATTTTCTCAATATCTATTAAATTGACCAAATTACTGTGCTCTTTTCCTTTAAGGAAAATCTGAAAATAAGACATTGGTTAACACTTGTAAAGGAATTTGGAGATAAATGGACAAACAAAAACACACTTTAATTCATTTTGGAAATCAGTAATTGGACAAGCAAATCATTAAATCTTGAGGGATAACTAAACAAGTTACATGGTTTAATTCATTTTGGGATCTAAAATTGAACAACACAAATTACTTAACATTGTGGCTAATTGAACAAGAAAATCTCATTGTCTAAGTTTTGGATCAGAAATTGAACAAGCAAATCATCTAACTTTGGAGAAATTGAACAAAACAAATTTTCTTTCACGCATCATGTTTTCATTAACTTAGGAACATCTAAATCAGGCTCAACATAGCTTGCGGGAATTAATCTCTAATTGAAGTGTTTTGGGAGAAAATGACATGGATTAGGAGAGTATTCTTTTCTTCTGAAGAAGAAGAATCAGAAATCTAGACATCCTACGCTCGCCAATCCTTTGTATGATTATTTAACAGTAGAGGGCCTCCCGGTTGAGGAAAAAATCTCCCTGGAATAACCCAAGTGAGGATAGGTTTTATGATAATCCTTCCAAATCACTATAAAGAGTTTCTTCCTCATAGGCTAAAGCCTCTGAAGATGGAATCGGTTTTGTTCTTGGAATTTTGACATCAATCCTTAAACATGCTTGGGTATGTGTATAGGAGAGCCGCTTGAATCTTGCTTGCAAAAATACACAAATTTAAGTAGTCATAGGGCTATATGCCTTAATTTTACCTTGTGCAATTCTATGGGAGATGGTTTCAAATGGATTGCCCCATCATAAACAATGAACTTCATAGAAAAAACTACCCAGTTCATCTCCAAAACGGTGAATAGAGCCATTATATGCTTGGTAATGGTTGTATTTTGATGAACATTTGAGTGTGTACATAAGTTAATGAGCAAGGATTTTCATCCTCTACCTAGAAAATAGGGCATAAGGATGCTTTTGTTCCCCTAACAATGCAAATTTGCTTGATATGTCTGAAAGATCACTAACAAGATAACACCTTCAAAACAAGAAACAAACTTCAATCCTTGGTCTACACATGTGTTTTTCACTCACTGACAAGTCTCAGAACGCAATCTGCAATTAAATGAACTTCATGCACCTCCAGAACGTATTTTATAAAACTAACAAAAATTGACAGAAATATCAGAAACTTGCATCCCAAATTTCCTAGCTCGTATCTGGTATCCTGGCTCATATCTAGTATCTTGCATTGTATTTGTTAAGAATATCATCGCATCTAGGGTCAAAAGTTGTATTTAGTCCATCAGAAGCTTGCATCATGTATTTCCTGGCTCGCATATAGGACAGTGGACACTTGCACACTAGTTTCTCAAAAAATCTCAGTTGATTTGGATACCCTTTTTTCTCTTTAGTCTGTCCCTATTGTATTTTCTGGTCTTCGTGTGGCTATGCCAAAATACTTTTTCAAACATCTACCTTGCATGTCCTGTCAGTTTCTCATGATCAATCTCAATACGTGTGGTCTATCCTCTTTAAAAAAAAACTTGATTACTAGCTCACTATCAGGGCATTCTAACCCTCTGATGCTAGAATCATTTAGTTTCACCAAAACATGAATGACACTTCCACCTAGATACACTCACTTGAATGATTTGAGATACTACCTAACACTATCAGGAAACCTTGACGAAGTTGAGTTACAAACACATGGTTGACACAAGACGCAACAAGTACATGTCTAAAGATTAGGAGTACTTCCTAAATCACTACACTTTCAAGGAGAAACATCTCGTAGTTCCCTACTCGATCTAGACTATCCAAAAATGGATAGGTCCACTCACAGATAGAGTGAGGATTTTGAGGAATATGACAATAGTAAAAACCAAAAGCAAAAAGATATTGATGAAGAAGAAGAAACCACATTTGACCATCCTATATTTAAATTAGGTAGTGAGGAGGACATCACTAAAGAAGAGTACAATAAACTCAAACAAAGTAGTAAGTTCCACAAGATAATGAAAAAAATGATTGACAAAGATAAAGAGATATACTTTCTCCATCTAGCATCCACTAGCATAAATTTACCCAAGGATTATGATGTGGAACAACTAAAGGAAGAAGAGGTGCCAACTCCTATATCTATTCTCGCCAAAAAACTCACCTTGATGCAAACAGAGCTCACGACTCTCAAACAGGAGAAGGCTAAAGCCAAGAAAAAATAATTTGTGGACTCTATTTGTCCATTTCCTTTCAACAAGAGTATCACTATGGTTTCATTCCCTCCAACATGGCAAGGCCAAAATATGAAAAATATACAGGGGATACCGATCCACATGACCATTTTAGAGAATTTTGTGCTCTTAGCACAGAGTACATGGATGAACCTATATACCTCATGCGACTTTTTCCTGGAAGTCTAGGAGGCAATGCCATGGATTGGTTCTCAAAACCCACACCTAAGGTAAAAAATTTTGAGGATTTAATTCAACAATTTATCCAACATTATTCCTATAATATACAACATGATGTGACTATGATGGATCTATGCAGCACTAAACAAAAGACTAGAAATCCTTTACACACTTTCTACAAAGGTGGAGGAAAATCTTTGCACAGTATTCAAGAGCTATTCTCGAATCTAATAAAATGGAAATCTTTGTCAATAACTTGGTACCTGAGTTAAACTACACATTGTAAATGAAAGACTTCCCTAGCTTTGATAGGGTGATCAAGAATTCCATCCATATTTTATAAGTTATGATAAAAAAGGGAGAGATCATTCTTCAAAATGAAAACAAATCTAACAACTCCAACTCCAAACCTAAATGGTGGAAGCAAAACAAAAATGTTGTCAATGATGGAGTAGTCGACACATCCAATATTATTCCTAAACCTGAGGTGTTCAATATAACAAATAGCATGCAAACAAGAAAAGATGCCAAGGTAACGACCCCCATACCCAAAGAAAACAATGATAATAGCAAGGGTCAGCAATGGTCCTCCAAGCCTCAAAGAACATTCACTCCTTTGGGAGAGCCTCTCGAGACTATTTTGAAGACACTATTAGACAAAAAAGTTCTCACAATCCCAGATTCCAAACCATGGGAACCAGGGGTCAAACCAAGATGGTGGGATGATAATTCTTACTGTGTCTTTCACGAAAAGAAAGGACACAAGACTAACAACTATCTTAAACTTAAACATGTTATCCAAGACCTTATCAAAGGAGGCAAGATCAAAGTGGAAGGACACACTACCAACGAAGATCATAAATCATTTAATAAACCATTCCCTAACTACAAGAAAGGGGAAGCATCTAAAGGAAAAGGTAATGAAGTAAATTACACCTACTCCAAAAATGATAATGTGATCAATATGCTTAACATTAAAATTGAATCAATTAATGTGGTCTCAATCAAAGGTGTTAAAGACACATCTTTCCAATCAAATGCGGTGAATCGGAGCCAAGCCCAAGTCATGATCAAAGGAACCAATTCCTAACTGAAACTATCATCAACATCCAAGGTTCCTATTGTTACTATCCCCAAACCAGCATCAAAACACATGGTTATTATTCCCGCAGAAATGTATGACTTGGTGGACCAATTGAAACGAACCTCTACTAAAATTTCCATTTTTGAGTTGCTTAAAATATCCATAATGCATAGGTAAATCTAGAACAGGCCCTACATGCCTCAAATGTCCCAAAGGACCTCAATATAGACAAATTCCAATCAATGGTTAATCACATCTCAGCACTGCATTATCTCTCCTTTTCTAGAGAGGATGATAAATCATTGACACATCCACATAATCAACCCCTTCATGTTGAAGTCCTAAATCATAAATCTTGTATTCAACATGTATTGATAGATGGAGGTGCAAGATTGAATATTTTTAACCTTAATCTTATTAGGAAACTATGTCTCTCAGAATAGACCATTGATTCTAGAAGAAAAATCACTATCAAAGCTTATGATGAAGAAGAAAGATCCTATAAAGGTCTTAATGTTCTACCCATCAGAGTTAGACCAGTTGAAAGGAATGTAATATGTCACATTCTAGATTTTCCCTTGGCCTACAACATCCTGTTAGGGAGACCATGGATCCATGAAATGCAAGCTGTATCATCTACTCATCACCAATGTATTAAGTTCCTGCATAATGGGGTGGAAGTGACAATTCCTGCAGATGCTAATTATACTTGCAACAATATCAAGGAAGGTAGTATGATTCCACATAACAAGGAAGCTATGGATGAGATCACTCCTGAGACTACCAAGGACATGGTTATGAAAAGCTTTGGAAAAAAATTGAAACTTGAAGAAACAGGTATGGGAGAATACAAGCTGGACATGACTCTATCACTGAGAGAATTACCAATATCACCAAAATCCTAGGGAAAACCTTCCTTGTCATTCACACCTAGTGCATCTAAAGAGCCATAAATTCACAAATAAATTGGCATGGTTAAGGCATCCACATCTTCTTTAGATAACAAAGAAGAATAGGCAGTCTTAGACTGACTTTACAAAGGAGAACCAACAGAAGCTGAGGTCAAACATGTAGAAATATCCCCATAGGAGTATGGTAAAGGATACAACCTCCTCAAAAAAATGGGATACAAAGGAAAAGGACCTCTAAGAGACACATGAAGAGGAATCATTGAACTTGTGCACATGGAATTCAAGAATACCAGAGACAAAACAAGACTAGGTTTTAATAATGAATCTGACAAACTTGTTTCAAAAGATAGTCTGATCTCTAATAAAGGGAGTGATTAAATGAAAGAGACAGAAATAGAACAATGGTCCTATGAAAGATTATTATCTATTGGCATGGAGAATCATGAATATCAAGCAGAGTGATATGTACTGAGCTTTGAAACACCATAAGATATTCACATGCCTTTGTTAGCACAAGCTCCTATTCAAGAGGTAGGAGACACAAGAGAAGATGATCCAGAGGTACCATTGATAGGAATGGCTACTGAGAGGACATACCGACAATAGGATTCACATCCTAACTATGGTAAATTAGTCACAATCACACATGTCCTTGATTTACCACACTTTGATCCACGGGTAGCTAATCGGGTACATCAAATAACTATTACAGAATTCTTAAACCGATCTAAAGATGAAGTAACAGACTCTCATTATTATGAGTGGGATGTGCTATTTGTCACCACAGAGGACATTGAAATAGATGTGATTCACATGTTTGTAGCTCCATCAGCACCCATCAAGCATCCTAACACTGCTCCTAACAATATTGATATTCCTGAAGCAGAGGAGGAGTTCCTTCCTCCAATCATTAATGGGGATACTGGTGTTTTCCTAAGTCTAGAATAATTTCAAAGGTGACAAGATAGAAGCCTCCTTTTACAAAGAGATGATGATGAAAGTTCCACTAACAAGTCACTAGAGTTTGGTCCACATATAACTAACAACAACCCTTTTAATGATGATCTAACTCTTATTGATCTAAACATTGAATAAATTAACTTAACATAACATGTCATGTCAGTTAAGAGTCTTGATGCTAACACGATGTTGTCCTTCCCAAAGTCTAATTCCTTATACTTGATAGACCTAGACCTAATTGATTGGACTAATATGACTCCTACTCCTATCCTCAACTTCCCAATGATTAAACCTTGGCTTGCTATATAAACACTTGTGAACCTTACCCTTCTTCCACCAATGCAAGAAGCATGAACATGTCACAAGGGGATATCAAGTTTCTTAGTAAAAAATTGAAAAATAAAAAGAAAAAGAGAAATGATGGTGAAAACCACGTTGTGACAGTATCAGATTCTAAAATAGTAAAAACCAAAGATGCATCTGATGGTGAAAACTTCTCAAAGGCACCAAAGGATGAGATTCTTGATATCCTCCCTGCACACTTTCAAGAAAGATCTTCAGTACTAATAGAACCAACATGACTAGTTAACTTGGGAACAGTTGAAGATCCTCAAATTTTACACCTAGAACAATCTTTCTCAGAAGAGGAAAAGGTATAATTCATTGAGTTCCTGAAAGAAAAGAAAATCAACTTTGCATGGTCTTATACTAATATGCCTTGACTAGATCCTGATTTGATAATGCATCATTTATCTATAGCTCCTGGATCAAACCTGTGAAACAAAGACTCAAAAAAATGCATCCTCATGTTGCATTACTAGTAAAAGCAGAGCTAGAGAAAATATTGAAAGATGGATTCATTAGAGTCATCACTTGCGCAAGATGGATTTCTAATGTGGTTCCAGTGTCTAAATTTGATAAATCTATCAGGATCTATACATACTTTTGAGACTTAAACAAGGCATGCCCTAGGGATGATTTTCCACTACCTAACATTGATCTAATCATAGACCTCATAGCAGGCTACCAAATGTATTCACTAATGGATGGGTTCTCAAGCTATAATCAGATTAAAATTTCCCCTGAAGATCAAGAGAAGACTGCATTTACATGTGCATGGGGAACCTTTTGCTGGAACATCATGCCATTTGGATTAAAAAATGTAGGTGCTACATATCAAAGAATAATGACCACTATATTCCATGATATGATGCATAAAAACATGGAGGATTATGTAGATGACACCTTAGCTAAATAAAAAGAATTAAATACTCATATTAATGACTTAAGAAAGATATTGGATCGTATGGAGCAATTTCAACTCAGGATTAATCCCAAGAAATGTGCCTTTGGGGTCCAATCAAGAAAGCTCTTAGGGTTTATTGTTTTAGAAAAAAGGAATTGAAGTAGATCCCGCAAAATTCAAAGCTATACTAGAGATGACTCCTCCACGCAACATCAATCAAATTCAGACTTTACAAGGGAGACTCTAGTCAATCAAGAGGTTCATGTCACAACTTGCAGATAGAGCGCAACCCTTTACCAAATTGCTACATAAAGGTGTCACTTTCAAGTGGTATGAGCATTGTGAAGCCAACTTCAGAGAATTAAAAGAGTACCTAGATACTCCTATTCTTATGGTACCCTTTCATGGAAAGCCATTACTCATGTATATTTCAACTACATCCACATAACAGGGAGTATTGCTAGCACCAGAGGATGAAACTAAGAAAGAAAGAGAAATCTACTACATCAGTAGAACACTAGTATCCTATGAACTCAATTACAACATTATTGAGAAAGCATGCTTAGTAGTTGTGTTTGCATCAAAAAAATTGAGACATTACATGCCATCATAAATAGTGTTAATTTTTGTAGCTTGAGTCGTATGATCATACATATAATACTTTGATATTGATTAATATATAATACATATAAACTTACATTATTCTAATATATGATTGATTAATGAAACATTAACAATTATGATGAATAGACATGTCTCTTCTAGTCTCTTTCTCAATATAAAAGAAAGAGATATTGTTGCATTTGAAAGACACATACAACATAGAGTGCTATTACATTTGCAGCTATCCTAAAACTTAACATGGTATCAAAGCCAGACTACAAATGTAGAAGATAGACATAATTAACCATCAAAGAAAATCAATAATATTAATAAAAGAAAATATTTTTTGTAAAGGTGGCAATAATATTTAAGCATCGCTGATGGAGAAAGATGATATTAATAAATCATGAGAGTTGTCAACCTCATCATTAAAACAACAAGAGTAGTTGTTGGCATTGTGGTTGATTATGAATTTGATGCCTTTGGGAAATTACAGGTTGAAAAGGATACTGTAGAGATGACATTTTATAATGAAAAGGTTGTTGAATCTTTCATGATTGGCTGGCATAAAGTAGAATGTCAAATGACATCTACATGAAAATGTATTTGATCAAGTGCTCAGATAGGCGAATGTCTTTGGAGAACATGATTCCATGTATGGAAGCCTCACATTCAATAACTTGTGATTGGAATGATGAACAAATGGTGAGTCATAGATTCCCTGTGTAGAATGGGTCTCCTCTAATTGCATAGGTCTTCCAATCATGAGTATCTATGTTAGAAGGCCCAGATACTAAACAATATGTTGTTGTAGTGTAAATTACAATATGTGAGTTCAATATTGTAGAGACAATCAAACTACAAATAAAAGTTGAGGATGTTGAATCAGACTGTAGACTTGTGACGTAATTGTTGGAATCTTGATGAAGTATTACAAGTGTCGATGTGATTATTATAGTTTGAAAGATATCTTAACCATGGGTCACAAGTATCACTAGTAAATTTGACCTCAATTTTCGATGACAATTGGTCGAAATTTCGACAGTAATTGGTTGAAATTTATGACCAAAATGTTCGTCGGTCTTTTTTTGTTGAAGTTTCGACGTATTTATAATTGGTCAAAATTTCGACCAAAACAAAGGTCAGAATTTCGACTATAGCCCAAGCTTAAAATTGCCGTCATTTTTTAGTGCATTGGTCAAAATTTCGACCAATACTTCCACCAACGAGTGGTCGCAAATTTTGACCAATCGTTGGTGAAAATTAACCGTGGCATTGGTCGAAATTTCGACCAATGTTAATTTTTAAAAAAAGAAATTTGTTTTTAAAAAAAAAAAAAAAAATCCTCTATGGGTATCTTTTAGGTCTGTGCAAATTAATTAGACATTTCTTTTGTCTTCATCCTTTCTGGATCTGGATTTCTTAACATATAATGTCGATTAGTGTTATTTAACTCTCATCTTTTCTTTGAAAAGCAGTATAGTTTTTATTATGTACAGACCTCATCTATGATGCTTTGGCTACTACACCTCATCCTTTCTG
>MU225212.1:91876-106208 GCA_018584345.1 Thuja plicata | reverse complement strand
TATATATAATGCAAACTTACATTATTCTAATATATGATTGATTAATGAAACATTAACAATTACGATGAATAGACATATCCCTTAAAGGGACATGTCTCTTCTAGTCTCTTTCTCAATATAAAAGAAAGAGAGATTGTTGCATTTGAAAGACACATACAACATAGAGTGCTATTACATTTGCAGCTATCCTAAAACTTAACAAATAGTAAAGCTCATTGCAAAAATAGATCCTTTAAAGTACCTTCTAATCAAGAGAACATTAACATGACGTCTGGAAAAGTGGGTCCTTATTGTGAGAAAATTTTACATTGAATATGTGGATAGGAAGGATATTAAAGGACAAGTCCTCGCAAATCAATTAGTTGATTCACCACTCAAAGATGATGAACCTTTAAGGTTGAATTCGCTGATGAGACCATTATGCATCTAACTCAATATCCATGGAAGATGTACTTTGATGGTTCTTTCACACAACAAGGCTCTGGAGAAGGGGTTCTATTCATAACTCCTTAAGGCTACAAGATACCCAAATCTTTCAAATTGATGTTTCCATGCATGAACAACATTTCTGAATATGAAGCATTGGTAAACGGTCTTAAACTTGTCATGGAGTGGAAGATTGTAGAGTTACATGTGTATGGTGACTCCTATCTCATTATTAATCAATTCAATGGAGATTACTAGACAAAAGATGAGAATTTGATGCCCTACAAACAACTAGTTGATGACCTAAAGAAGTACTTTGTCTTCATCACATTCCAGCAGATACATAGAACATAGAATAAGGCGGCGAATTCTATGGCTACATTGGCGTCCATGTTGTAACTAGAGGAAAATCAATTCTGCTATGAATTCTTGGTGGAAGAATTATCCTACCCCACCTTTGATATCCCTGAATACAAAGTAATCTGTGCTCTGAACGCCGAAGACCCATTTCAGTATGCTAAAATCATTGCCTACCTAACTAACCAAACCATTCCCAATGAGCTATCTAGGAATGAAAAAAGAGCCTTGATTAGGACAGCATCATGTTATGTCCTCATAACTAATAACTTATATAGATGATGTCTCGACGGTACACTTCTTAGATGTTTAGAACACGAATAGTCAAATAGTGCATTAAAAGAAGTCCACGAAGGTGTATGTGGATCACATTCAAATGACTTTTCACTAGCAAAGAAACTTCTTAGAGTAGGCTATTACTTGCCTATAATGGAAAAAGATGCCATTCAATTTTCCAAAACATGTCATAATTGCCAAACACGTGGAAAGCTCATACCTTTCAGAACACATTCATCATTTTAGCAATGGGCCTTTGACTTGGTTAGACAAATATATCCTAATTCTTCAAATAGATACAAGTGCATCATTATGGCCACTGAGTATTTTACAAAGTGGGTCGAATTCGTTTCACTAATCAAAGCCACTAGAAAATAGGTGACTATGTTCATTATGAACTACATTATCTATAGATATGGGATACCCTCTTCAATTGTAACAGACAATGGCGACCAATTTAAAAACTAAGACATTGATGACCTTTGTGAACAGTTCCACATTACTCAAGATTGCTCCTTAATATATTATCCTCAAGGTGATGGACAGGCTGAGGAATCTAACAAGAATATTCTCAAGATCCTACATAGAACTATGAGTAAGTCTGGCAGAGACTGGCATTTACAACTAAATTTGGCACTATGGACCTACAAAACAAGCATCAGAACACAAACTTGAGTGACACCATTTTCCCTAGTCTATGGCATTGAGCCAGTACTACCTATTGAGGTTGAAATCCCATCTTTACGAGTATCTTTACAAGGTCTTATTACTGATGAGAAATATTGCATTGATTGGGTGGATTCTTTAGACCTACTTGATGAGCACAGGCAATAGACGCTTGATCATCTGAAAGTGTACCAAGCACGAATGTCCAAAGGGTATAATAAAAAGGTAAATCCATGAAAATTTCAAGTGAGGGATCTCGTCCTAAAAGAGAATCCTAAGAACTAGCCTAATCGAGAATAGAAGGGAAATTTTGAACCTAATTGGTTGGGACCTTATGTTATCACTACTTCTTTTGGGATAGGATCCTATCAGCTAGCTACACCTAAAGGAGAAATTCTTCTAGATCCTATCAATACTCTACATTTGAAGCGATTCTATGCTTAATGTTTGGCTAGCAGAGCCATCACAGTAAAATAGTTCTTAGAAAAATACCAAAAACATTCAGAAAATTGATCCTTAAGAAATCCAAAAACAATGGAAAAATTCTTGAAGAAAGGTATCATTGGTGAAAATTGTACAAAAAGACACCTTAATACTACAAAAACATTCAAAAAAGAAAAAATAGCAAAAAAATGAAAAAAGAGAAAAGTGCCTTGATGAAAACCCGGTAAAACAGGCATCATGGTAGAAAAAAGAATAAAAAAAGTTTTTCCAAGAGGTGAAAACATGGAAATCAGGTGTCACTTGTATTCTGGACTCTATCTATCAATACATTGCTGATACTAGGCCTTCATGATTTCACCTGTGCTAAACATTGACTTTGTTTCCTCACAAAAATCTTATCCTTGCTTGGGATTTGTCTATATTTCTGTCTTAGGGATAAGTCATTTTACACTAGGGGCATCTTTTCCAGTATGATAGGTTGCATCTGCTAGGTCATTATAGGATGGTTTTTCTCATGATATGATGCTCCTCATTACTTCCCCCAAACTATCACTTTCACGAAACAAGGCTGGCACAAACATTGCACTAACATGAATGGTGTTCCTCAGACCCTCATTGAGTTGCCAACAGAGACAATGACATCTACATAGACATGGAACACATATTGCTTAAAATATGCATTTTTGATTGATGAATCTCTACTACACTTGAAAAATGAATCAATAGTATTTCCTAAGACTACTTAAACACAATTTGATCTTGGTTTGATTATGACTCTTTTATGTTCTGATGATTATTTAACTAGGGGCATCTAAAGTAGTTACGAATTTTATTTGATTGATTCACAATTGATAGTTGTTATGTCTTCCAAGTTACTCCATGACGTCTACAGAAAGACAAAGAGTCAGAAGGATAGGGGGCATAACATTTTCTTGGTTTCATGCGTATGGTGATTGTTCCAAATGATCCTATAAATTTCACCTAACTTGGATGTTTATGGTAAGAGCTGCCAACATGAGTGGATAGCCACATATATCTTGATATTTTTTATGTCTAAACTATGGTGAGGTTGTAACAATTTCCTTGTCTATTTTCTAAACTCAGATTCTCACTAAGGTATACAAAGCATAATGTACCCAAGGATATGAATTTTCAAGGTCATAATGGGTCCAATATCTTACCTTACATAGAATCTGATATAGTAAAAGGAAGGTGACTATTTTGTTATCCTGGCTTCTATGCATTGATGCCTAAGTCTATTTCTGACATTTCATCTGATAAATATAGTATTCATACTTTCATAATATCAGTGGGTATTAGTGATTGTTGTAGTATTAGGTGGTATCTATTCCAAAAGCACCCAATGATGATAAAAATGTTCCAAATATCTACAAATCAGTGACAAGTCCTAAGAGTCTGAAGATAGTTGCATTTAGAGATTACATGATGCATTTTTGAAAGAAAACAAAAGCATAAGGACTTGAGCTCAAAATCATTTCTATTTTTAATCCATTCAAAATCCAAGTTAATGACATAATCAATGATTCCCAAATATCTAATCTATCGAGAACAAAATCAAACTCACCTTTTCACGTAATTAACTTGATACTCATGTTTTTACTCTTAACACACCCCCATTTCTTCCCTTCTTGTATTTTATTCTTTCATTAACCTACCTAACCCATGCAAGTGATATTTTCTTTCAATAGAAGGATTTTTCCTTCAATTTTGTTCCTGAGGGGGCATGATCACACTATTATCAATCAAATTGTTGCTTGAAAAAATATTAAAAATGACATCGTTATCAAACAACTAGGGGCATGATAGTTTCCTTGACTAAGTTAGAAGTTTTGTATTGAATTCTTTGGTTCTCATAAGCTAGATATCTTGTGTTCCCTTGTTTTAAAAGATTCTTACTAAGCTGGCAGCTTCATATTAACTTTTGGACGACAACCAAGTTTGAAATCAATATTATCAATCTTTGGAGGACAACCAAGTTCCAAATTGGTATCCTTAAGATCTTTTATTGACCTTTGGATGACAATTTACTTCAATTTTAATTATTTTAGTTTAGTTTAATCAAGTGCGAGACTGATCTCATCAGGCATTTCGTTCGATCACGAGCGAAATTCTCAAAATTTTAGAAGTTAACATCAAAAACTTTCTTTGAATCAATGTGCTACTCATACATCTATTCAAAGAGGGGAAAATGTAACCACTTGTATTTGGTTTGCTTTTACCATAGACCTTATTTTCCCTAACTTTGATCATACCCCAATTATGTCCAGACAACTCTTCGATCGGCTGGCATAATTATTTCAAATAAAAGTTAATCTCCTAAGTGATTTAATCACTGAATTTTATTAGTCACCTTATCCAATCAAATCCAATCAATTCAAATCAATACATACCTAAGGTAATTAATTTAAAAGGAATTAAATAAATCCCTATTATATCTAACCACTTGCAAAAGCCTATCTTCTAGCCTAAATTAATCTAATCAATTGGCTATAGGCCTAATTAATTATCTAAAGCAATAAAAATCTTAAATAATTAATATTCCTATATTTGAATGAATATATTTAATATAATTCATTTCATTAATATTCCCCTAAACCCTAGCCTAACCTATCTCAACCACCTTAACCTTGGGTTCAAACCCATCCCAACCTATTCCCCATGTGCTAAATCTAATCCTAATCTTAATCCTATCCTGACCCACTTCCTAATGATGTCACATTCCTAAATTTGTGATTAGGAATCCCACCTACTTGAGAAAGTCAATTTTCTCAAGCTTGACTTCCTTTAAGTCCACCTTCTCAAGCTTGCTTCCTACACCCACACCATGCTTCTTAAATGCTCCCATTAATGCATTATTATTGGACATTACTCATGCTCATGCCTCATGAATGCCTTTGGAATTTATTCCTCTTATACCTCATTAATGGGTTTTACAACTCCATTAATAACCCTTGTCCCCACTGTCTCTCCTAATCTCTTCTATAAACAGAATGAGTTTTTGAGCTCAAATGGCCTATAATTTTAGGATTAAATGTATTGTTACGTTGTTTAGATTAATTAGAAATCCATATTTCATTGTATTTTTTATATTATTCATTGTTATTATCATACTTTTTAGAGCTAATATGCATGTTTAATGAGTATTTAGACTAGTTTTGATTCAAATCTTCCATTCTTAGGTTGTATATGTCACTGATTTTTGCATAATCTAAGGGCAAGATTATGGTATTCTTCAAACTCCTCCTAGATAGGAAGAAATAGATCAGTTTTAGTATTTAGCATGAAACCCTTGCTTTTTAATGTTTTTCTGCTAACATAATGATCTATTGAAGTGTTGTGTCGCTAGTAATAGGTGCACTATTTCACACACACAACTACTTAACAAGGGTTAAACCAAGACAAAGAGATTTTCTCCAAGTTTCACCTTTTTTGTGTGTACATGATAGGTGAAAAAACTAGATTGATTGTGTTAGAGGAAGATCTAATAAGAGGTTACATATAATAAAAGTATCATTAGAATTTATCAAAACTTTGGTTCCTCATAAAAAATCTAATGAGCCAAGTCCCCATGTACACTCTACGTCTCCTTATTATTTCCATTCTAGACTAAATCTTGGATCAAGGGTTCATTTTTTATTTTTTATTTTTTTGAAAATTAAGTTTATAGTTTGTGATCTATGTATATGTACAATTTATTTCATTTTTTTCCTACATATTGCATTTTTACATTCCTGTTTACATAGTTTTCTTCCAACTCAATAGTGAATGAAACCCATTGAATCCACTCAGTCCTTGACTCTCCTTGATCCTAGTGGATAATCTTCCTTGTAATATATCCAAGAAATTTAGGTGCAGGTATCCTAGTTTGTCCCTTAAATCTAGTGATTTCCTCTTCTACCTATTTTATTTAATCACACCTATTAATCGCAACCACAACTTTGATCTTTTCATGTACCTTGCCTATGGTCTCATCCAATACTTTGATTTTACTTATTTCTCAGCATTCATAGTCTTGAAATGTGTGGAAACTACTTGGATAAGGGAAATACTCTTATTCAACATATCCATGTCAATCCCTTCGTTCACACTATACTTCTATTCACTAACCTTGATGTTGAGGGAATGAACACATTGTTTTAACAAATTAACTTCAAAAACCAATCAATTGAAAAGTTTGGTTTGATCATAAAAATAATATATTTATCTATCATAAACATTTCATGCTCTTTAGTAGCCAAAGAACCTTTCTCTGATTGCACCAAGGTCCCTTTCTCCAATTTGACAATATTTTCAATGTGGAAATTCTCATCCGTCTAGCTAGGGTCCATCACAAAATCCAAATTAACGCCTTGATTCCCCACCTCCTTTATTGGAATTATATGACGTGCCCAATGACTTAGAGGGGGGGGTGATGTGGACAGAAGTATTTTTGCTGCTACAGAACAAGCTTGGCTCTATTCTGAGATCTTTCTCCTAGATTCCTTAGGGTGTTCACAACCCTAAACTAAGGTAAGTCACTCTCAACCTTACCTCCTCTTCAAGACTCAATCCCCATCAAAATAATTTTCATCTCCTCCTTTCTAAACCTACACAAATAGATTCTTTCAACCAATTTTTTCATAACATTGTTCTCACTCTCTTCCCCAGCCGGACTATTTCCAAGCTTGCCTAGGGTAAGATCTCCAAATTCACACCTGTTGGTACTCCTACCAAAAAAAAAAAGAAGACTATGTACAAGGGCTCCTCTCAAGTTCCATCCCAACACATGATTCTCACCATGGATTCAGGAATCTCGAGGGGCCATTACTGCTTATAACCCAGAACGGGTGAAGAACTAAAAACTTACAAAACAAAAAATAAAGTAACTAATCTACTTGCATGAAAAATGAACAAAGAAGTTTGATATCCACCAAACACACTATCGGCAACTTCTCATTACTAGAAAAAAAAAAAAAATAGTACAATAATCTGCAACTCTGTGATTTCCTATAGCTTCTCTTTTCTTCAATCTCTACTCTCTAGATCCCTACAATGAAGGCTTTTGATGTTATTAGTAACCATCCTCTCATAGGAAACAACCCTAACGGTCCACTCATTCACAATAATATCTTCAGGAATTGTTACACTAACCATACTTTCCATAAAAGACAAGATCCTCTTTTCACAGGTTGTTACAATTGAATATTATCGAGCAACAGTAATGAAAGCTGAGTGCTAGTCACAATCAGTGTTTGTCGAGCTGCAGTGTTAACTCGGCTGCAGTGTTAACTCAACATCAGTGTTAACTCAGCATCAGTATTAACTCAGCATCAATGTTAACTAAACATACGTGTTAACTCAGCATCAGTGTTAACTCAACATCAGTGTTAATTAAGCAGTTTATCAAGGGTTCCTACTACCTTGGTTTGATTTCTAGAGACTTCCAAACTACCTCACACTAACCCACAACTAAAGGAAACCACCTAAGAAAACTATCTAACCATGGATTGACCTAGTCATATCCATCTTTGGGAAATTAAAAAAATGAACTTCTAAGGTCCACACACACTCTCCTGACTTGGCTAGAGTCAGTACATGCCAGAAATAAGGAGCTATAGGTTTGAGTTAGGTGTGCTCCTACACCATACTCCCCCAGAAAAAAGAAAGGTTAATCCATCATTGGATTGAGCATTTTTGCATCAATGCCCAACCTCTTGAAGTCTATTTTTCTGATCCAAGTAGCATCAACATCTTCTTTTCCATGACATTTGACAAGGTGCTCCATATAGTCTCTGCTCATATTCTTCTTGTAGACCCTTGAGTCTAGTATCTTTTTAGATATCATAGATGGAGTAGGGGTTAATTTCAGATCTTTTACCTCTTGTATTACCTCTTGAAGGTTCTGATCATCATCTTGAATTGGTCCTTTGTATGCTATCAAATCTGCAATGTTGAAAACTGGTGACAACCCAATTTCTTCAAGAAGCTCCACCTTGTATGCGTTGTTTCCATACTTTGCAAGTATCTTACATGGACCTAGCCTCTTCATCTGTATCTTGTGAGGGACACCTTTTTGCAGCCTATGTTTGTTCAAGTGTACCATCACAAAGTCTCCAATCTGAAATTGAACATCCCTCTTTGTTGCATCCACCTTTTGCTTTACCTTTTTAGCATTCTCAATCAAATTCTTTCTCACACTTTCATGTACTTCCCTCATTGAATGAGAAAATTCCTCAGCATGTCTACTACCATGCATTCCTTCCTTCAATTCTCTAAGCTCAAAAATCCCTCTTGGGTGAGAACCATAAACTATTTCAAAAGAACTCTTACTAGTTGATCTGTTCACTATATCATTGTATGCATATTCAGCTTGTCCAATGAGTTGGTCCCATGCTTGACCATACTCCTTTGTGAAACATCTCAGCAAGTTACCAAGACTCCTATTGACTACCTCTGTTTGGCCATTTGTCTGTGGATGATATGTAGATCCAAAAGACAAGTTAGTACCTAGCCTTTGCCATAAGGTCTTCCAAAAATGGCTCATGAATTTGCTATCTCTATCTAAAACAATACTGAGTGGGAGTCCATGTATCCTCACCACTCCACTAAAAAACAATTGTGCAATGTTACGAGAATCATGAATGGTCTTACAAGGTATATAATGTGCCATCTTGCTAAATCTGTCTACAAAAACATAAATACTGTCATATCCCTACCTTGTTCTTGGCAAACCAACTACAAAATCCATGCTTATGCATTCCCACGGTCTGGTTGGGATTGGAAGTGGCTGATAAAGTCCTGCATTAGAAGATGTTCCCTTTTCTTTTTGACACAATACACAACTCTCAACATACTGTCTAACATCTCTCTTCATTCTAGGCCAAAAATAGAACCTAGTGACTAGCTCTTGAGTCTTACTGACTCCAAAATGACCACTAAGTGCTCCATTATGTTTTTATTGAATCAAATTCTCTCTCATAGACCCTTTGGGAACACAAAGTTGACCTCCTTTAAATAGTGAATCATTCTGCAAGGTATATTCAGAAAACTCATGATGAAAGTTGTTTTTAAACTCCTTGCATACCTTGTAGATTTGGGCAAAATCTTCATCTTTAGCATATAGGTCTTTGAAGCTATCAATACCTATTCTTTATAGCTGAACTTCTTGGACTGTGAGAAGCCTTCTACTCAATGCATCAACAACCTTTTTTTGTACTCCCTTTTTATGCTTGATATTGAAAGTGTAGGCTTGTAGATACTCCACCCACTTCATGTGTTTGCTTCTAAGGTTGTCTTGAGAGTTAAGGAAGCTGAGAGCTTGCTTATCAGTATACACTATGAACTCCTTTGGCAGCAAGTAGTACCTCCACTTCTTGAGTGCTTGGACTAGAGCATACAACTCTAAGTCATAAGAAGAGTACTTCTTCTTAGCATCATTTAGCTTCTCACTATGGAAAGATACTGATCTTCCTTCCTGGCTTATGACAACCCCAATGGCCACATTACTTGCATCACATTCTACTATAAAAAGCTTATCAAAGCTTGGAAGAACTAGAGTAGGAAACTCTGCGATCTCCTCCTTTAGTGTTTCAAACCCTTTGTCAGCTTGTGTTGTCCATTGAAACTTTGTCTTCATCCCCCCTCTAATGGTGTCTAACATGGGTGCACAAATCCCACTGAAATGTCTAATGAAATTTCTGTAATATTGAGCTAAACCATGGAAACTTCTCACCTTAGTTGTAGCCTTGGGAGTAGGCCAACTTAGAATGGCATCCACCTTTTCTTGGTCCATTTTGAGGTTACCTTTTGACAAAACAAACCTGAGATATACAAGCTCCTTCTTCATGAAGTCACACTTCTCCAAATTGATCATTATCTTTTCATCATGCAATTTCTTGAAAACAATTTTCAAATGCCTAATATGCTCCTCCTTAGTTTTACTGAAAACTAAAATGTCAACTAGGTAGACAAAAACAAACTTACCAATGCATTCTACCAATACCTCATTCATCAACCTCATAAAAGTTGAGGGAGCATTAGACAAACCAAATGGCATTAAAAGTCATTCATACAAAAATTCTATAGTTTTGAAGGCTATCTTCCATTCATCCCCTTCATTAATTCTGATTTGGTGGTAACCAATCTTAAGATCAATCTTGTTGAAGTACTTTGCCTCCCCTAAACAGTCCATTAGGTCTTCAATTCTAGGTATTGGGAACCTATACCTAATGGTGATTCTATTAATGGTTCTAGAATCAGTAAAAAGTCTCCAAGATCCTCCTTTCTTATGTGCTAAAATAGTACGGACTGCACATGGGCTTATGCTCTTTCCAATTAGACCTTGGTCTAATAACTCTCTGATTTTCTTGGCTATTTCCTCATTTTGTTGATGGGACATCTTATAGGAAGCTTTTTTGGGTAAGGTAGCTCCTATTATGAAGTCAATCTTGTGGCTAACAAGTCTCTTAGGAGGTAGGGGAGTGGACTTGCCATCATTCACAATATCCTTATACTCTTCAAGTATTTCTTTTACGTCATTTGGTATCTCTACTTTCTTGACAGCAACTTCATCTTTTGGCTTCAATACTAAAGCAAAGCCAACTCCTCCTTCTTCTAGAGTTTGTAAGAACTCCTTCTCACCAACCATGAGCACACTTGGACTTGATGTTTTCACCTCTCCTTCTTCTATTAGTGACTAAATTTTCAAATTCACTCCATCTTTCTTGAATGAGTATGCATTCTTGGTTCCATCGTGCATGGATTGGCTATCAAATTGCCATGGTCTTCCAGGTAGAAGGTGGCATGCATCCATGGGAAGAATGTCACATAGAAATTTATCTTTATGCTTGCCAATGGTGAATTCTACCCATGCTTGTTCTCCTACAAACACATGCTATCCTTTGTTGAGCCATGTAACCTTGTATGGATTGTCATGTGGAATCCTTTTCAAATTTAACTGGGTGGTTGCCTCTTCACTAATGATATTATCAGTTGAGCTTGAATCATTAATGACTCTACACACCTTTCCTGTAATCTTGCACTTCACTCTAAAGAGTGCTCTCCTTTGGCATGGTTCTTCTTTGCTTGGCTCTCTAATTAAGGTCCTCCTTATCATGAGGTTCTCACCTTCTTCTGATTCTAATGGTACCTCAGGTATCTTGTTGTTGCAACTTGATTCTTCTTGGATATAGTTAACTCTTTTCCCACCTCCTTGAGAAGGAGAACCTTTTTCAAGACACTGATATGCAAGATGTCCAAATTGGTGATAGTTGTAACACTTCATTGAAAAGAAATAAGATCCTCTCCCTTGGTTATTAGTTCTTCCTCTTGAACTACTATTTGAACCTCTTCCATGGTTATAACCACCTCTTATGTTACTGTATTCTCCTTGATTCTTAGTGAGTTTGGACTCACTCTGATTTCTTCCTTTATATCCTCCTCTATGACCTTTGGTGTCTCTTCCTCTTCCTCTGCTATTTGAATCTTGCTTCTTCTTGAATTTTTCCTCCACTTTGAGGGCTACTTGGTAACTTTGGTATATATTCTTGGGGTTTAAGAGACTAATTTCCTCTTGGATACTCCACTTGAGTCCATTCAAGTACCTAGCCACTTTCAAGCTTTCTTCTTCCATCACATACGACCTGAAGCATAGTTTATGAAATTCTTCAGTGTAGGAACTAACTTCTAAATCTTTTTGTCTCAGATTCTGTCTCTTTTTGTGCAACTGCACTTCATAATCATCAGGAAGGTAAGTTTCCTTCATCTTGGCCACCATACCTTTCAAACTGGTTATGGGGTTCTTTCCTTCTTTTTCCCTCTCATCTTGGACAAACTTCCACCAAGTGAGAGCGGTTCCTCTCAAACTTGTCTTGGCTATTCTTACTTTCTGAGCTTTGGTCACATTATCATAGTTAAAGTGATTTTCAAGACCTTTTATCCATTCCATGATTAATTCTAGTTCCATCTTGCCACTAAATAGAGGCATACCTTCTAAGGAATTACCACTCATTGCCTTCAATGCTCTCAAGAATGGCTCTTCCTGAAGCATAGGGTCTGGCTCTGGAATAATGTCTTCCTTTGCCACTACTTTACCCTTTCCATCAACTTCTCTCATTCATTCACTAACTGCTACAGTCCTAAGCTGCACTTCTTCCGACTTAGTCACCATTTCAGCTAACTGTTCCTTCAGGAGTCTATTTTCCTCCTTTTTCTCTTCCACATCTTTTGTGAGTTCCATGTTGGCCACCATCTTGGATGAGTTGACATACATTTCTGTAGATAACATCCAAACAACATAGGCCCAAATATTTTAGGGCTCTGATACCAATCTGATGTCGACACAAGTCTTGTTGCTTCTACAAAACCATCTTGGCTTTGTTCTGAGATCTTTCTCCTAGATCCCTTAGGGTGTTCACAACCTTAAACTAAGGTAAGTCACTCTCAACTTTACCTCCTCTTCAAGACTCAGTCCCCATCAAAATTATTTTCATCTCCTCGTTTCTGAACCTACACAAATAGATTTATTCAACCAATGTTTTCATAACATTGTTCTCACTCTCTTCCCCAGCTGGACTATTTCCAAGCTAGCCTAGGGTAATATCTCCAGATTCACACCTGTTTCTACTCCTACCAAAAACAAAAGGAAGACTATGTACAAGGGCTCCTTTCAAGTTCCATCCGAACACATGACTCTCACCATGGATTCAGGAATCTCGAGGGGCCATTACTACTTACAACCCAGAATGGGTGAAGAACTAAAAACTTACAAAACATAAAATAAAGTAACTAATCTACTTGCAAGAAAAATGAACAAAGAAGTTTGATATCCACTAGACACACTACCTGCAACTTCTCATTACTGGAAACAAAACAAAATAGTACAATAATCTGAAACTCTGTGATTTCCTATAGCTTCTCTTTTCTTCAATCTCTACTTTCTAGATCTCTACAATGAAGGATTTTGATGTTATTAGTAACCATCCTCTCATAGGAAACAACCCTAACGGTCCACTCATTCACAAGAACATCTTTAGGAACCATGACACTGACCATACTATCCATAAAAGACAAGATCTACTTTACATGGGCCATTACGACTGAATATTGCCAAGCAACAGTAATGTAACCCGAGCGCCAGTCAAAATTAGTGTTTTTCAAGCTGCAGTGTTAACTCAGCTGTAGTATTAACTCGGCATCAGTGTTAACTCGACATCAATTTTAACTTGGCATCAGTGTTAAATCATCATTAGTGTTAACTCAACATCAGTGTTAACTTGACATTAGTGTTAACTCAACATCAGTGTTAACTGAGCAGTTTATCAAGGGTTCTTTCTGCCTTGGTTGGATTTCCAGAGGCTTCCAAACTACCTCACACTAACACACAACTAAAGGAAACCGACTAAGAAACCTATCGAACCATGGATTGACCTAGTCATATCCATCTTAGGGAAATAAAACAAATGACCTTCTAAGGTCCACACACACTCTCCTGACTTGGCTAGAGTCAGTAAATGCCAGAAATAAGGAGATAGGGGTTTGAGTTAGGTGTTCTCCTACACCAGGGGGGCTGAATTGGGAATCAATAAAACTTTAATCCTTTTAGTCCACAATTAGATTAGCTCATTTGTTTGCATGGATATAACTTGAAAGTAAAGAATCAGATACAACACATAACATAATATTTGGTTACCCACAAAGCTTCCAAAATAAAGTAAAACTCGGGTGGGGATGATACCCACAAGATTTAGTATTGTAGTATAAATTTAGCCTGTTAGAGCTTACAATGACCACTTCTAATGGTTTTCCTTGTTAGGAGCATAGAAAGTACTGTTAGGTCCACCTTGTTAAAGTATTTTGTACAATAAAATAAGTAATTCAACTTTGTTAAGAGATTTAGAGAAAGGATTGTTAGGTCAACCTTGTTAGAGGATTTTTTTAATCCACCTATGAGAATGAACCAATTGATGATCTGCTCTGTGCAAATATGATTGCTGAATAAGATCCTTTGAAATATAACTGATCACCTGAATGTGATAGATAAGTCTCTGTTGTACTAAAAACTTCTTTACTTGATTCAAATTGTCATTCGCATAATCATATCATCTTCTGATTATACATTCATACTATATACATATTCTTCACTCCAATTGGATAAAAAAACTAT